>JAKOGI010005391.1:0-10000 GCA_029747015.1 Carnegiea gigantea | reverse complement strand
AAAAGATGTACATATTGAGCACTTATCAAACTCCCCCATGCTTAAACTGATGCCTGTTCTCAAGCAATGCAATAATTAAAGATATATAGCCTCCTTAGGATAGACATAAGTAACTGTCAAAGGGCAAGGAAGATCCTAAGGTAGCCTAAAAAGATGCAAAAATATAGTTAATAAACAGAATAGGGAATGAAATTTCAAAAATATTTTATAGACCATAATGCAAAACTTGAACCAATCCTCCCCCAAGTTGTCAAATACAATCATTCTAGCATATGAAATTAGTAAGACTAGCAATGCCGGTAGAACCTCACTATAATTATGTGGCACTCCGCATTCATGTGTTTGACAATGTATATATATGAAGGTTCTCTCAATTCTCATTCCTTGGACACAAATCTAGCATAAGGCTTGACAAAATTCCCAAATTCGCCACCACTAAAATGCAAATACACTAAACAATCATGAAGACTTTCATAGGGATGTAACGGGGCTTAAGGTAAAGGTAAGAGGGGAACAAATATTTTTAGAAATGCGGAGCTAAAAGCCATAGACTAAGAGCTTCAACAGTTCCAATGCATCATACTACATCCTTCCCGAACCTTATCAACTCATCAATAAAATAAATTCCAAAATGAAAAGAGATAGAGTCAAAATCACTAATATCTTACATTCCCACCAAAACTAATCACTCTCTTTGAATTTTTTTCTTTTTCTTCTTTTGTTCACTTCTTTTTTTTTTTTAGTTGATTTCTTTTTTTTTTTAAATGTCTTTTTTTTCTCTTACTTTCAAAGAGGAATAGCCAAGGGAATTCCATAATGAACTTTTAAAATTGAATTCTTCTCTAAACTTTACACAATAAATTAAGGGATTTATCAAATGTTTGCATCCCTGCACCAAACAGCCAAAATTCACTAAAGAGAATAAGAATTCATCTTGCTAACGCCCTATCAAACTTGATGCAAAAGAATGTAACGCTTCTCTAGCCTTGGCTTAAGGGTAAGATAAGTATTTGGCCATGGGCTAAAAGTAAGGGGTTTAGACCAGGAAAAATGTTTATAGGCTCAAAGGGGCTAACAAGGGATACAATATATAAAAAGGGTGACTATCAAAGAAAGAAAAATGCCTTAATCATATTGCTTAAATGCATATGCACAATGTGGTCTTGAATGAGAATCAAGGCAAGTTCTAGAGAAATGGCGTCAAAGAAGAGTCACACATGAAAGAAAATATGAGACTAATAATGATGAACAATCTCTAAAGGCTCAAAGTCTCAAGGAACATCTACCACAGTCAAAACTAGCTCATTAGCAAATACATGCCAGAATTTCATGCAAAGACTCATGGGGAAAAAAAATCAATTCGCATTCAACACATGGTCAAAACATAGAATTCAATTCGAAAATTCATTCACAAACTTTTATGCACAATCTGGGTGAATCAAAGGATCAAACTAACCAAAGAAAACTTACCAAATCCATAAAGATTATCATCGGAGGATTTTTTTTTTTGGGGGGGTTTTCCTACAAATAATGCAAACTAAAATGCAAAAGAAACTAACAAAAGAAAGAAAATAAAATGCAACCTAGAAGAAAACTAAATGCATTACTAAAACAAAACTAAAACAAAAACTACAAAAACTATCACTAAAAATATATAGAAAGCAAAAAAACAAACACACCAAACGAAAATAGGCATCTGACACTAAATATAATAACTAACTTCCCCATGCTTGAATCACACATTACCCTCAATGTGGGCACATCACAATTAAAAGGGGAAGGGGAGTAGTAGAAATCAAAATCAGAGAGGAGGAGGTGGAGGAGGATGGGGTGGTTGTCCATAGGAGATATGTTAATCTCTTCAGGTCTCTAGACATGCTCTATAGTTTTGGAAATATTAGGTCTGGGAAGCAAGCAACCCACAAAGCTCATCGTGGTGCTATTGGACAAAGTCCCAAAGAGCGATGCTCTCTAAATCTACAAAGGTGTGGATGGAAACTCGCTCCTCTTGAATGGACCTAAGGGCATCTTAGATATCGGAATAGTCAGGTGGGGGCGATTGAGATAGGTCCTGCTTGACTAGAGTGAAGGGCAAGTTGGTGGGGGTACGGGTCGAATAACCTCGTCATCACTAAGTACCCAATAAAGGTTACCTCGGTGAATCAAAGTAGTACGATCGACATTAGGAAGCGGCAAAAGCTGGTCCCCAGGGTAAATCTAACACAAACGGCTAGCCTCAACTTTGCAAAATTTCATAATCTCAAGAGCAGCTTGGTCAAGCTGCTTAGATCCAGAAACTATATCCTCAATATTGGGCTCGACACCCAAGAATCTAGCAATAGTAGTTATTATTCCACCAATAACTATCCTACCTTTAGTGCTAACAGCAGCACTATGCAATTGCCTAGTTAAAAATGAACCTAGATCAAGTTGGACACCATCTAGCATACAGGACATAAAGTACAACTCATAAAGTCTCAGGACATTCAGACTATCGTCCCGAGCAAACAGAGAACAAGCAAGGATACGCTGAGCTACTCTAATGCAGGGGTTCCTAATATGCGTACATTTCAATGAACTAGTACTGTACCTAACAGTCCCCAAAACTTCACCCTAAAATGCATTTGGGTTGAATTCGTGGGGGACTTAGCGGTGCAATAAGTCCATCCTAGGGTAAAATCCGAAAATACTCTTGAACATACCTAAGTTGAGGTCATACAATTGACCCTGCAAATGAAACGATATATATCTAGCTTGACATTGAGGCCTTCTAGTAACCTGGACATGGAGTGTCCTTAGAAACTCTAAGGTCAGGTCCCTATATGTATGCTCTTTGAGTTATAAAAAGTGGCTCATACCAACTCTAGCAAACAACCAATGAATATCATCCAATATTCCCAATCGGGATAACAAATTCTCATCATAGTATCTAGTTACCACTACTACGCGTTCATTCAAACAATTATACCAAGCAATATGATCAGGACGAGTCAAACCAAGAGGGTGAATAATGTTACCTCTATCACGCGCATTGGTTGACGTTCTGGGAGTCCTTTGAGGTTAGGGTGGCACTTGACTTGATTAACCAACCTCCTTGATGCTCCTTTACCTTTTGTTTGGTGCCATGGTTACAAAACCTAACCAAAAACAAAACTAAAACCAAAAATAAGAACTAAAACCTAGAAAATTAAAGAAAATAAGTAAAAATGTGAAGAATTAGAGAAAGAAAAGGATGGGTATGGTGGATGAATGAGGGTGAGATGAATTTGGAAGAAGAAGAAGAAAAGAGATGAGATTTTGCGGATGAAATGGGGGATGAAGAAAAAGGAAGGAATTTGGTGTGAAAATGAAGAAAAATGGAGAAGATTTGAGGGAGATTGAAGGTGTTGGTTACGGAGGTTTTACAGAGAGAGAAGGGATGAAGAGAAAGAAAGTTTTGAGTGGAGAAGATGAAGTGAGGGGGAGGGGAAACGGCACCACGGTCAAAAACCTAGACCACGGCTCGTAGCAGCCCACCACGGATCGTGAGACACACCATGAACGGTCCGTGGTGTCTGCTGCTACTCGGTTTTTTCTATTTTTTTAAGGGTTGGCACCCACGGTCATATTTCTAGTATTCCTGACCGTGGTGCCATCATTTTATTGATATATGTATATTTTTTTTTCTTACTTCTTTTTTTTATAACAATTAAAAAATGAAATTTCAAAAATCAAAACTATAAAAAGGAAAGAGAAAGAAAGAAAGCTTGGGTTGTCTCCCAAGAAGCACTCTTTTAAGGTCAAGAACTTGACTCTTGTTCTAGGCTCGGCCCAAATCAGATGGTGTATGAACATTTGCTTTGTCTCAGACCACAAAATCAAACTTTTTCAGTTGAAGGTACACAGTAGAAGTTCTGGCTGTAGGTCCTTCGCCTTCATAACCTGGTCCCATAACGCACTGTCTGCATACAAGACAAATTGCTCTCTTGGCCCATCAGATGAGCTAACATTTACTTGCTCAACCCCTACATCAAAATTGGCATTGAAACCTTTCAAAGGGGGCATAGAGTGAACAATCTGTGCAAACCTGCAATGCTCACTTATCGAAGAATCATTAGAAACAGGGGCCTCAACCTTAGGCTTGTTAGGTGGTATAGGACTAGAAAAGTCCACCCTAACATATCCTTGGTTCGGGTCCTCATATAAAATCCATTCAGAATTAGGAGGATCTTCATCATACAAGACATCATATCATACTCAGGGGAAAGGGGAAATGCATCCAATATAGAAGAATGAGGAGAAACTGCATCCTTCTTTCTACGACTAAGCACAGTGAAGCTCCCCTCTACCTCAAAAGAAATACAACTCTCTCTCACATCAATATGGCAACCAGCTGTCGCCAAAATAGGCCTGCCTAGGATAATTTGGGCATCATCAGTTTCAGGCATATCGATTACAATGAAGTCTTACAACACCCAAATGTCTCTTATATTGACGGGCACATCTTTTAACCTACCTATGGGTTTTGTTATAGAACCATCAGCCAACTGTAGTGAAAAGGGGGCGGCTAGTAACGATCCTCTGTGCAGCTTATGAAATAAAGAGTAAGGCATTATGCTAACACTTGCACCTAACTCACATAGCCCTCTCTCAATTTCTACCTTACGTACAACGCATAGGATAGAAAAACTACCTGGGTCAGGAAGCTTAGGGGAAAAAATGGTGCGGATCTGAATAGGGTCATTCTCTACAAATGTGGCAGTCTTGCCACTATAGTTGCTCTCCTTCGTATAAGCCATAGTTATCTCTCTACCTTCTTCCTTTGGTACTTCCTTAGAGTCAATTAAGTCCTCTTCATCCTCTTTCATGATGACACAGTTACAATGCACATGAGGGTTGGGTTCGGGCTTACTGGGAAGTCTATCTGGGGGCACAGATGAAAGAGCAGCTTTCTGGGTAATTTAAGCCTTTAACAGCCTATTATGAGTTGTAAGCGCCTCAACCTTTGAGGCTAATTACTTAATGTACTCATCTTGTTTCTGTTGTGTCATAAGCATGTTTTCTATCATTGCTTCAAAATTTGACTTTTGCCGCATCTAAGAAGGGAATGAGGGTCTTTGAAAACCAGGGGGTACTCTAGCATTCATAGGGGGCATATTCACAGTATTTGGATTCGACCTATAAGAGAGATTTGGGTGATTCTTCCAACCTAGATTATAGGTATTAGAGTAAGGGTCATTAGTCTGTCTCAGGTTGAAATTTTAAATATAATTAACTTCATCAGGATCCTGGAAAAAAGGACTCCCAACTTGACAATTCAAAGATATATGCTCAATTGAACCACAAATCTCACAAGGGGAAGGGGCACTAGAGTTTACAGCATTAACATTTAGCTAGTCCAGTCTTTTAGTCATAGCATCTACTTTAGCAGAAACTAAAGTAAACGCGTCAACTTCAAGCTTACCTCTAACCCGTTTGGGTTAGTCTCGTTCAGTGGACCATTGAAAGTTGTTAAGCACCATCTCCATAATAAGGTTATAGGCTTCATCTTCAGTCTTGCTCATCAAAGTTCCTCTTGCCGCCGCATCAATAGTGGACCTCACAGCTTGGGTCACACCATTATAAAAGGCCTGGATAATCATCCAGCACTGAAGACCATGATGGGGGTACAAACGCAGTAAATCCTTAAAACGTTCCCAAGATTCAAAGAGCGTCTCATCTTCTTTTTGTAGAAAGTTCGTGATTTGATTTCTTAGGCTCGCTGTCTTATTTGGAGGGAAGAATTTGGTGAGGAAAGCTCTTGTTAACTCATCCCAATTAGTTATGCAACCATACGGCAAAGAGTGCAACCAAGCCCTCGCTTTATCCTTCAATGAGAAAGGGAATAAGTGCAGGCAAATCGCATCACTAGAGACTCAATTTAACTTTAGCGTATCGTACACCTTTAAAAATACCCAGGGGTGTAGATTCGAGTCTTCCAAAGGAGTTCCACCGAACTGAGATTGCTATACCATGAAAATAAGTGTTGGCTTGAGTTCAAAGTTGTTGGCATCTACAGCAGGTCGAGTTAGGCTTGAGGCAATCCCTTGGACTCTGGGAGTAACGAAATCACGAAGGGTCCTTCTTTCTTCACCCGTCATGCTTAAATTCCTCCTTGTCTCGCGCCTTTGTTTCTTAAGCCTTTATTTTTTTCCTCCTTAAGCGCAAAGTCCTCTCAATCTCTGCATCAGACTCGTACAAAATTAGACTTCGCATAAACTAGGAAAAATTCCTGCAAGCACTTTCACCAACACTGCCAGCGCAATAAAACAGGAAAAAGAAAAATAACAAGAAAATAAAACAAAATACAACAACAACACCACCATCTCCCAGTGTGGCTCCCACTTCCACAGGGTCTGGGGAGATCCAGATGTAGACATTCGTATCTCTATCGACATCCCTACCCGTAGAGAGGTTGAATCCAAGATACCCACAAAAATAAGAATTTGTGAAAACATTTTATAGAAGAAAGATTTTGTGAAAACATTTTATAGAAGAAGGATTTTATGAAAACATACAACATACATACAACAAAGCAGAGGAAAGTACCATACCTTAACAAACAACGGTAGGTGAACAATATCTCTTCCCAAATGTGTGTAGTACCTGCATACAAACACGACATACGAAACCTACCCTAAATCAGGTGGCCAACTCTCTGCGATCTAAGGTCCTAATCCTATCCCACTATAGTCTGCTATCCTGAGCCAAGTCCTCTGTCAATCCTACAACTTTCAAATCCTCTCTAATCACCTCGTCCAAGCTCTTTTTTGGTCGTCCCCTCCCTCTTTTACCTGTGGGGATGTTAATCCTCTCACATCGCCTCACTGGAGCGTTCACACTCCTTTTTTTCATATGGCCAAACCATCTGAGTCTTGTTTCTCTCATCTTATCTTCTATGGGAGCCGCTTTAACTAAATCTCTTATTACCCTATTCCTACTCCTATCGATTCTTGTATAACCATACATCCACCTAATTATCCTCATCTCTGCTACCATCAATCTTTGGACCTGTGTCTTTTTTATAGGCCAACACTCCGATCCATATAGTATAGCTGGTCTAACTACCATACGATAAACTCTGCCTTTTAAACCTACATGCATCCTTTTACCACATAGCACACCTAAAGAGTACTTCCATTTTTGTCAACCCACTTTTATACGCTGGTTAATATCTTCGTTAATATCCCCATTCTGCTGAATGATCAAACCTAGATATTTAAACTTCTCGACCTTTGGTATCGCCATCCCATCAATGGTGACTCCCCCCCCCCCCCCGAATCTTCCCTTCTACTAAAAAAATAATGTAGGTATTCAGTTTTGGATCTCCTTACTCTAAAACCTTCAAACTCCAGTGTATGTCTCCATCCCTCCCACTTGTTATCAACTCCGTGTCTGGACTCATCAACAAGAACAATGTCATCTGTGAACAACATAAACCGTGGTAACTCATCTTGAATCCCATTTGTAAGTTCATCCATAATTAGAGTAAAAAGAATAGGGTTTAAAGCGAAACCCTGATGCAGTCCCATACCAACAGAGAAGTTATAGGTAGCTCCTCCTAGTATCCTAACACTCATCCTATCTCCCTCATACATATCCTTATTAAGTCGAATATACACAGGAGAGACTCCTTTCTTTTCCAAGCAACTCCATAACACTTCACGTGGAGTTCTATCATATGCTTTCTTCAAGTTGATAAACACCATATGAAGATCTATCTCTATACAAACCCATGAGCCTTCTAAGGAGCTAAATCGCCTCTATGGTTGACCTGCTAGGCATAAAACCAAATTGGTTCTCTGATACTGAAATATCCTATCGTAAGCTTCTCTCAATCACTCTCTCCCACAACTTCATAGTGTGACTGAGCAATTTTATACCTCTATAATATATATATATTAATATATTATTATATATGTATATGTATATGTGTGTTTATATATATATATATATATATATATATATATATATATATATATATATATATATCCGTGTGCATGTGTGTCTATATATACACACAGAGATATATACATAATATATATATATATGTATATATATATGTATATATATATGTATATATGTATGTATGTATACGTATATATATGTGTGTGTGTGTGAGTGAGCGCGCGCGCGCGCGCCTTAGTTTTAAAAGGCGCAAGGTGCACTGAGGCGTATAGGATCCCAAAGCATGAGGCACAAGGCACGAGGCGAAAGCGCATGCATCATGGATGCAAGGCGCACTTCTGTGCAAAACTTTTTTAAAGTGGTCCTATTTCATAAAGCATATTTTACATAAACAAATTAGATAAATGTATTAAAAATGTGATTAGACATCAATATGACTACTAATACTGCAAATAACCTTAAGATATGTTATCTTATCATCGTAGTTCTCCAATGCATGTACTCACAGTACAAGTTTAGCTCACCTCTTAACTCCTAAGGAAGGGAAAGAAGAAAAAAGGTGAAGGCAAGGCTAAGAAAAGAAGAAAAAGAGGGAACATATAGCCTCGTATCCTTGAGGCGCACCTCATTCCCCCCGAGGTGTTGACCCGGCAGCCTCACACCAAGGCACACCTCAGGCAGGCATTTTTAAACTAAGGTGTGACTAGATAGCAATTTAGCCCCTGGCAAAGGCGCAAAAAACTTAATCAAGACACTGCCACAAGTGCACAGGTGTTCACAGTATAGATAAAGATATCGTTTCTCAGGGACCAAAGTAATCTATCAAGCCTAGTTTTGTCAAAGTATGCCAAGCAAAACTCAATTTCAAATGGATTCGATTAATTGCTACCAACAAATTAACTTGTCTAAATCAATAAGAGAAAAACGTCTAGGAATTTTTGCAGCTATGGAAGAGACTTGGATCAAAATGAATAAACATGTGATATTCTCTAATTGGTTAATTCCGAGGAATTATAATCTTGTCAATAAACTTGACCTATTCTTTCAAAATTAATCAAATTTGCTTAAACTAAGAAAACGTCGTTCTTTCAAACTAATTTGACTTAATTCAAGTTTAATATATTCAATTACTTACTAGCCCTCTTAACATATAAATATCTCTTTCGAGATGAAGTTATGCTATGTCTATTCAAGCAGCCTAACAATCAAATGTGGTCTTTCGAATGTTCACCCGATCATTTCAAGGGTGCAAGTAAATTTTGGCCAAAAATCAACTCACAACATATCAAGCACTTGATAAAACGAAATCAAACCAATTATGAAAATAAGCATAATTCTTTAGAAATCAAAGCATGATCTAATAACAATCCCAAAAACTAATAAATTCCTAGACTAATAAAACTACTCAGACATGATAAAAGATAAACTAACCAAAAAGATCAGCGAAATCTTGAGGGGAAGGGACTTGACTGAGATGGCCTTCACCAAGGGCATAGAACCACCTCAGGATCAAAACTCTCACACTAAAAACACACTCAAAAGTAAACAAAGAACAAAATCTAAGAGAAAACAAACTAAACTAATCTAAACTATCATACCTGCTTGCTTTAGATTGCGTTGGAGATGCTTTTGCCGTGCTGCAGAACGTCCCTATTTATAGGAAACTTCAGTTGATCTCAACCACACAGCCGATAAAAATCAAGAGGCAACAATTACAGGCACACCACGGTCCATGGGGTCCACCACGGGCTGACCGTGGCCTGCGCAGGCTCTAGAATTTTACTCTTTCTTTGCTCTACGGTCGCGTCATAACATGGATGACCGTGAAGGAGACCAAAATACAGCCACTGAAGGGCAAATGTTGGGTAAAAAGATTAAAAAATCGTGCGAAATACATAAAACAACTACACCCAACCACAAATCGACAATATAAGAGTAAATAACATCATTAAGAACAAAATTCTCCAAAAAAGGAGATAAAATATCCCTAAAAAGAAGTATACATTTAGCACACATCAGTATGTGTGTGTCAATGCATGTATGTACGTATATGTGTGTGTATATGTATATATAC
>JAKOGI010005390.1:0-10000 GCA_029747015.1 Carnegiea gigantea | reverse complement strand
CCAGTTACGAACTTGCGATCTCTTTTGAGCTGGCGTGCTGTATGCACAACTCAACGGCCGCTCACCCTCAATGAAACATTTGTTCCGCAAGAATCCAATGGGTGCGATCATCCCGGTACTAATGCACCGGATCCCATCAGAAATGCGCAATTAAGCGTGCTTGGGCGAGAGTAGTACTAGGATGGGTGACCTCCTGGGAAGTCCTCGTGTTGCACCCCCCTTTCGTTGTTTTTTTCTTCCTTAAAAGCGCCGATCTTTCTCGTTTCATCTGCTGCGGCCGTCGGATGAGCACTGACCAGGACGAGGAAAAAGCATCCAAGTCAGGCCTTCCGCACATGTTCACTTGAAATTACCGAAATTCCCCTACGGACGCGTCCGGGCCCTGAAAACCACATCAGACGTCGTTTTTTAATACCACACACGGACGAAACCCCATGCATGCACGGGGCGATGAGGGTGGTCGAACTACCGTCCGTAACGCACTCTTAGCTCGCCGCTTCCGAGCTGCCAGTTACGAACTTGCGATCTCTTTGGAGCTGGCGTGCTGTATGCAAAACTCAACGGCCGCTCACCCTCAATGAAACATTTGTTCCGCAAGAATCCAATGGGTGCGATCATCCCACCACTAATGCACCGAATCGCATCAGAAATGCGCAATTAAGCATGCCTGGGCGAGAGTAGTACTAGGATAGGTGACCCCCTGGGAAGTCCTCGTGTCGCACCCCTTTTTCGTTATTTTTTTCTTTCTTAAAAGCACCGGTCTTTCTCGTTTCATTTGCTGCGGCCGTCGGATGGGAACTGACCGGGACGATGAAAAAGCTTTCAAATCAGGCCTTCCGCCCTTGTTCACTCGAAATTACCGAAATTCCTCCACGGACGCCTCGTGGCACTGAAAACCACATTAGAGGCCCCTTTTTACTGCAACACACGGACGAAACCCAATGCTCGCACGGGGCGAGGAAGGCGGTCGAGCTACCGTCCGTAACGCACTCTTAGCTCGCCGCTTCCGAGCTGTCAGTTACGAACTCGCGAACTCTTTAGATTTGGCGTGATCTATGAGCGACTCGGCAGCCGCGTACACTCTATGAAAGACATGTTCCGCCAGATTCCGATGGGTGCGATCATACCACCACTGATGCACCGGATCCCATCAGAACTCCGCAGTTAAGGGTGCTTGGGAGAGAGTAGTGCTAGGATGGGTGACCTCCTGGGAAGTCCTCGTGTAGCACCCCTTTTTCGTTGTTTTTTTCTTTCTTAGAAGCGCCGATCTTTCTCGTTTCATTTGCTGTGGCCAGCGGATAAGAACTGACCAGGACGTGGAAAAGCATCCAAATCAGGCCATCCGCCTATGTTCAGTCGAAATTACCGAAATTCCCCTACGGACGCCTCGTGGCCCCGAAAAACACATCAGAGGCCCCTTTTTACTGCAACGCACGGACGAAACCCCATGCATGCACGGGGCGATGAAAGTGGTCGAGCTACCGTCCGCAACGCACGCTTAGCTCGCCTCTTCCGAGTTGTCAGTTACGAACTTGCGACCTCTTTGGAGCCGTCGTGCTTTATGCGCAACTCAGCGGCCGCGTACCCTCAATGAAACATTTGTTTCGCAAGAATTCGATGGGTGCGATCAAACCAACACTAATGGACCGTATCCCATCAGAACTCCGCAGTTAAGCGTGCTTGGGCGAGAGTAGTACTGGGATGGGTGACCTCTTGGGAAGTCCTCGTGTTGCACCCCTTTTTCGTTGTTTTTCTTTCTCAAAACCACCGATCTTTCTCGTTTCATTTGCTGCGGCCGCCGGATGAGGACTGACCAGGACGAGGAAAAGCTTCCAAATCAGGCCTTCCGTCCTTGTTCAATCGAAATTACCGAAATTCCTTTATGGACGCCGCCTGGCACTGAAAACCACATTAGAGGCCCCTTTTTACTGCAACACACGGACGAAACCCATTGCTCGCACGGGGCGATGAAGGCGGTCGAGCTACCGTCCGTAACGAACTCTTAGCTCGTCGCTTCCGAGCTGTCAGTTACGAACTTGCGAACTCTTTGGAGCTGGCATGCTGTATGCACAACTCAACGGCCGCTCGCCCTCAATGAAACATTTGTTCCGCAAGAATCCAATGGGTGCGATCATCCCAGCACTAATGCAACGGATCCCATCAGAAATGCGCAATTAAGCGTGCTTGGGCGAGAGTAGTACTAGGATGGGTGACCCCCTGGGAAGTCCTCGTGTTACACCCCTTTTTCGTTATTTTTTCTTTCTTAAAAGCACCGGTCTTTCTCGTTTCATTTGCTGCGGCCGTCGGATGGGAACTGACCGGGACGAGGAAAAGCTTTCAAATCAGGCCTTCCGCCCTTGTTCACTCGAAATTACCGAAATTCCTCCACGGACGCCTCGTGGCACTGAAAACCACATTAGAGGCCCCTTTTTTGTTGTTTTTTCTTTCTCAAAACCACCGATCTTTCTCGTTTCATTTGCTGCGGCCGCCGGATGCGGACTGACAGGACGTGGAAAAGGCATCCAAATCAGGCCTTCCGTCCTTGTTCAATCGAAATTACCGAAATTCCTTTACGGACGCCGCCTGGAACTGAAAGCCACATTAGAGGCCCCTTTTTACTGCAACACACGGACGAAACCCAATGCTCGCACGGGGCGATGAAGGCGGTCGAGCTACCGTCCGTAACGAACTCTTAGCTCGCCGCTTCAGAGCTGTCAGTTACGAACCAGCGAACTCTTTAGATTTGGCGCGATGTATGAGCGACTCGGCAGCCGCGTGCACTGTATAAAAGATTTGTTCCGCCAGATTCTAATGGGTGCGATCATCCCAGCATTAATGCATCAGATCCTATCAGAACTGCGAAGTTAAGCGTGTTTGGGCGAGAGTAGTACTCGGATGGGTGACCTCCTGGGAAGTCCTCGTGTTGCACCCCTTTTTCGTTTTTTTTTCTTTCTTAAAAGCACCGGTCTTTCTCGTTTCATTTGCTGCGGCCGTCGTATGGGAACTGAACGGGACGAGGAAAAAGCTTTCAAATCAAGCTTTCCGCCCTTGTTCACGCGAAATTACCGAAATTCCGCCACGGACGCCTCGTGGCACTGAAAACCACATTAGAGGCCCCTTTTTACTGCAACTCACGAACGAAACCCGATGCTCGCACGGGGGCGATGAAGGCGGTCGAGCTACCGTCCATAACGCACTCTTAGCTCGCCGCTTCCGAGCTGTCTGTTACGAACTTGCGAACTCTTTAGATTTGGCGCGATCTATGAGCGACTCGGCAGCCGCGTACACTCTATAAAAGACTTGTTCTGTCAGATTCCGATGGGTGCGATCATACCAGCACTGATGCATCGGATCCCATCAGAACTCCGCAGTTAAGCGTGCTTGGGCGAGAGTAGTGCTAGGATGGGTGACCTCATGGGAAGTCCTCGTGTTGCACCCCTTTTTCGTTGTTTTTTTCTTTCTTAGAAGCGCCGATCTTTCTCGTTTCACTTGCTGCGGCCAGCGGATGATACTGACCAGGAACGTGGAAAAAGCATCCAAATCAGGCCCATCCTCCTATGTTCCGTCGAAATTACCGAAATTCCCCTACGGACGCCTAGGGGCCCTGAAAACATATCAGAGGCCCCTTTTACTGCACGCACCGGTGACGGACGAACCCCCTGCATGCACGTGGCCCGATGAAGTGGTTCGAGCTACAGTCCGTAACGCTACTCTTAGCTACGGGCACGCTTCCGACTTCAGTCACGAACCTGGCGACTCTTTAGATTTGGCGCGATGTATGACGCTCGGCGCCGCGTCACTCTATAAAGATTGTTTTCCATCCACCAGGTTCTAATGAGTAGACAAAAGAAAACCCGCAGCCCAAAATTCCCCCCTAAAAAGGCACCTTTTAAATACACGGATCCCATCAGAACTGCGCAGTTAAGCATGCTTGGGCGAGAGTAGTACTGGGATGGGTGACCTCCTGGGAAGTCCTCATGTTGCCCCCCTTTTTCGTTGTTTTTTCTTTCTCAAAACCACCGATCTTTCTCGTTTCATTTGCTGCGGCCGCCGGATGCGGACTGACCAGGACGAGGAAAAAGCTTCCAAATCAGGCCTTCCGTCCTTGTTCAGTCGAAATTACCGAAGTTCCTTTACGGACGCCGCCTGGCACTGAAAACCACATTAGAGGCCCCTTTTTACTGCAACACACGAACGAATCCCAATGCTCGCACGGGGCGATGAAGGCGGTCGAGCTACCGTCCGTAACGAACTCTTAGCTCGCCGCTTCCGAGCTGTCAGTTGCGAACTTGCGAACTCTTTAGATTTGGCGCGATGTATGAGCGACTCGGCAGCCGCGTGCACTTTATATAAGATTTGTTCCGCCAGACTCTAATGGGTGCGATCATCCCAGCATTAATGCACCGGATCCCATCAGAACTGCGCAGTGAAGCGTGCTTGGGCGAGAGTAATACTAGGATGGGTGACCTCCTGGGAAGTCCTCGTGTTGCACCCCCTTTTCGTTGTTTCTTTTCTTCCTTAAAAGCGCCGATCTTTCTCGTTTCATCTGCTGCGGCCGTCGGATGAGAACTGACCAGGACGAGGAAAAAGCATCCCAGTCAGGCCTTCCGCCCATGTTCACTTGAAATTACCGAAATTCCCCTACGGACGCGTCCAGGCCCTGAAAACCCCATCAGAGGTCGTTTTTTAATACAACACACGGACGAAACCCCATGCATGCACGGGGCGATGAGGGTGGTCGAGCTACCGTCCGTAACGCACTCTGAGCTCGCCGCTTCCGAGCTGCCAGTTACGAACTTGCGATCTCTTTGGGGCTGGCGTGCTGTATGCACAACTCAACGGTCGCTCACCCTCAATGAAACATTTGTTCCGCAAGAATCCAATGGGTGCGATCATCCCAGCACTAATGCACCGGATCCCATCAGAAATGCGCACTTAAGCGTGCTTGGGCGAGAGTAGTACTAGGATGGGTGACCCCCTGGGAAGTCCTCGTGTTGCACCCCTTTTTCGTTATTTTTTTCTTTCTTAAAAGCACCGGTCTTTCTCGTTTCAATTGCTGCGGCTGTCGGATGGGAACTGACCGGGACGAGGAAAAAGCTTTCAAATCAGGCCTTCCGCCCTTGTTCACTCGAAATTACCGAAATTCCTCCACGGACGCCTCCTGGCACTGAAAACCACATTAGAGGCCCCTTTTTACTGCAACACGCGGACGAAACGCAATGCTCGCACGGGGCGATGAAGGCGATCGAGCTACCGCCCGTAACGCACTCTTAGCTCGCCGCTTCCGAGCTGTCAGTTACGACCTTGCGAACTCTTTAGATTTGGCGCGATCTATGAGCGACTCGGCAGCCGCGTACACTCTATAAAAGACTTGTTCCGCCAGATTCCCATGGGTGCGATCATACCAGCACTGATGCACCGGATCCCATCAGAACTCCGCAGTTAAGCGTGCTTGGGCGAGAGTAGTACTGGGATGGGTGACCTCCGGGGAAGTCCTCGTGTTGCACCCCTTTTTCGTTGTTTTTTTTCTTTCTTAGAAGCGCCGATCTTTCTCGTTTCATTTGCTGCGGCCAGCGGATAAGAACTGACCAGGACGTGGAAAAAGCATCCAAATCCGGCCATCCGCCTATGTTCAGTCGAAATTACCGATATTCCCCTACGGACGCCTCGTGGCCCTGAAAAACACATCAGAGACCCCTTTTTACTGCAACGCGCGGACGAAACCCCATGCATGCACGGGGCGATGAAGGTGGTCGACCTACCGTCCGTAACGCACGCTTAGCTCGCCTCTTACGAGTTGTCAGTTACGAACTTGCGACCTCTTTGGAGCCGGCGTGCTTTATGCGCAACTCAGCGGCCGCGTACCCTCAATGAAAAATTCGTTCCGCAAGAATTCGCTGGGTGCGATCATACCAGCACTAATGCACCGGATCCCATCAGAACTCCGCAGTTAAGCGTGCTTGGGCGAGGGTAGTACTAGGATGGGTGACCTCCTGGGAAGTCCTCGTGTTGCACCCCTTTTTCGTTGTTTTTTCTTCCTTAGAAGCGCCGATCTTTCTCGTTTCATTTGCTGTGGCCAGCGGATAAGAACTGCCCGGACGTGGAAAAGCATCCAAATCAGGCCATCCGCCTATGTTCTGTCGAAATTACCGAAATTGCCCTACGGACGCCTCGTGGCCCTGAAAAACACATCAGAGGCCCCTTTTTACTGCAACGCACGGAATGCTCGCACGGGACGATGAAGGCGGTCGAGCTACCGTCCGTAACGAACTCTTAGCTCGCCGCTTCCGAGCTGTCAGTTACCAACTTGCGAACTCTTTAGATTTTGCGCGATGTATGAGCGACTCGGCAGCCGGGTGCACTCTATAAAAGATTTGTTCCACCAGATTCTAATGGGTGCGATCATCCCAGCACTAATGCGCCGAATCCCATCAGAACTGCGCAGTTAAGCGTGCTTGGGCGAGAGTAGTACTAGGATGGGTGACCTCCAGCGAAGTCCTCGTGTTGCACCCCTTTTTCGTTGTCTTTTCTTTCTCAAAACCACCGATCTTTCTCGTTTCACTTGCTGCGGCCGCCGGATGAGAACTGACCAGGACGACTAAAAAGCTTCCAAATCAGGCCTTCCGTCCTTGTTCAATCGAAATTACCGAAGTTCCTTTACGGACGCCGCCTTGCACTGAAAACAACATTAGAGGCCCCTTTTTACTGCAACACACGGACGAAACCCAATGCTCGCACGGGGCGATGAAGGCGGTCGAGCTACCGTCCGTAACGAACTCTTAGCTCGCCGCTTCCGAGGTGTCAGTTACGAACTTGCGAACTCTTTAGATTTGGCGCGATCTATGAGCGACTCGGCAGCCGCGTACACTCTATAAAAGACTTGTTCCGCCAGAGTCTAATGGGGTAGTAAGCGTGCTTGGGCGAGAGTAGTACTAGGATGGGTGACCTCCCGGGAAGTCCTCATGTTGCACCCCCTTTTCGTTGTTTTTTTCTTCCTTAAAAGCGCCGATCTTTCTCGTTTCATCTGCTGCGGCCGTCGGATCAGAACTGACCAGGACGAGGAAAAAGCATCCAAGTCAGGCTTTCCGCCCATGTTCACTTGAAATTACCGAAATTCCCCTACGGACGCGTCCAGGCCCTGAAAACCACATCAGAGGTCGTTTTTTAAAACAACACACGGACGAAACCCCATGCATCCACGAGGCGATGAGGGTGGTCGAGCTACCATCCGTAACGCACTCTTAGCTCGCCGCTTCCGAGCTGCCAGTTACGAACTTGCGATCTCTTTGGAGCTGGCGTGCTGTATGCACAACTCAACGGCCGCTCACCCTCAATGAAAAATTTGTTCCGCAAGAATCCAATGGGTGCGATCATCCCAGCACTAATGCACCGGATCCCATCAGAAATGCGCAATTAAGCGTGCTTGGGCGAGAGTAGTACTAGGATGGGTGACCCCCTGGGAAGTCCTCGTGTCGCACCCCTTTTTCGTTATTTTTTTCTTTCTTAAAAGCACCGGTCTTTCTCGTTTCATTTGCTGCGGCCGTCGGATGGGAACTGACCGGGGCGAGGAAAAGGCTTTCAAATCAGGCCTTCCGCCCTTGTTCACTCGAAATTACCGAAATTCCTCCACGGACGCCTCCTGGCACTGAAAACCACATTAGAGGCCCCTTTTTACTGCAACACACGGACGAAACCCAATGGTCGCACGGGGCGATGAAGGCGGTCGAGCTACCGTCCGTAACGCACTCTTAGCTCGCCGCTTCCGAGCTGTCAGTTACGAACTCGCGAACTCTTTAGATTTAGCGCGATCTATGAGCGACTCGGCAGCCGCGTACACTCTATGAAAGACATGTTCCGCCAGATTCCGATGGGTGCGATCATACCAACACTGATGCACCGGATCCCATCAGAACTCCGCAGTTAAGCGTGCTTGGGCGAGAGTAGTGCTAGGATGGGTGACCTCCTGGGAAGTACTCGTGTTGCACCCCTTTTTCGTTGTTTTTTTCTTTCTTAGAAGCGCTGATCTTTCTCGTTTCATTTGCTGTGGCCAGCGGATAAGAACTGACCAGGACGTGGAAAAAGCATCCAAATCAGGCCATCCGCGTACGTTCAGTCGAAATCACCGAAATTTCCCAACGGGCGCCTCGTGGCCCTGAAAAACACATCAGAGGTCGTTTTTTAATACAACACACGGACGAAACCCCATGCATGCACGGGGCGATGAGGGTGGTCGACCTACCGTCCGTAACGCACTCTTAGCTCGCCGCTTCCGAGCTGCCAGTTACGAACTTGCGATCTCTTTGGAGCTAGCGTGCTGTATGCACAACTCAACGGCCGCTCAACCTCAATGAAACATTTTTTCCGCAAGAATCCAATGGGTGCGATCATCCCAGCACTAATGCACCGGATCCCATCAGAAATGCGCAATTAAGCGTGCTTGGGCGAGAGTAGTACTAGGATGGGCGACCCCCTGGGAAGTCCTCGTGTTGCACCCCTTTTTCGTTGTTTTTTTCTTTCTCAAACCACCGATCTTTCTCGTTTCATTTGCTGCGGCCGCCGGATGAGGACTGACCAGGACGAGGAAAAAGCTTCCAAATCAGGCCTTCCGTCCTTGTTCAAACGAAATTACTGAAATTCCTTTACGGACGCCGCTTGGCCCTGAAAACCACATTAGAGGCCCCTTTTTACTGCAACACACAGACGAAACCCAATGCTCGCACGGGGCGATGAAGGCGGTCGAGCTACCGTCCGTAACGAACTCTTAGCTCGCCGCTTCCGAGTTGTCAGTTGCGAACTGGCGAACTCTGTAGATTTGGCGCGATGTATGAGCGACTCGGCAGCCGCGTGCACTCTATAAAAGATTGTTCCACCAGATTCAAATGGGTGCGATCATCCCAGCACTAATGCACCGGATCCCATCAGAACTGCGCAGTTAAGCGTGCTTGGGCGAGAGTAGTACTAGGATGGGGGACCTTCTGGGAAGTCCTCGTGTTGCACCCCCTTTTCGTTGTTTTTTTCTTCCAAAACCAGCGAGTATTCTCTTTCATGGCTGCGTCGCGCCGGATGAGGACCTTTTTTTTTTTTTTTTTTTCTGACCAGGGACGAGCGAAAAAGCATCCAAGTCAGGCCTTCCGCCCTTGTTCACTCGAAATTACCGAAATTCCTCCACGGACGCCTCCTGGCACTGAAAACACATTAGAGGCCCTTTTTACTGCAACACACGGACGAAACCCAATGCTCGCACGGGGCGATGAAGGCGGTCGAGCTACCGTCCGTAACGCACTCTTAGCTTGCCGCTTCCGAGCTGTCAGTTACGAACTTGCGAACTCTTTAGATTTGGCGCGATGTATGAGCGACTCGGCAGGCGTGCACTCTATAAAAGATTTGTTCCGCCAGGTTCTAATGGGTGCGATCATCCCAGCATTAATGCACCGGATCCCATCAGAACTGCGCAGTGAAGCGTGCTTGGGCGAGAGAAGTACTAGGATGGGTGACCTCCTGGGAAGTCCTCGTGTTGCACCCCTTTTTCGTTGTTTTTTCTTTCTCAAAACCACCGATCTTTCTCGTTTCATGTGCTGCGGCCGCCGGATGAGGACTGACCAGGACGAGGAAAAAGCTTCCAAGTCAGGCCTTCCGCCCATGTTCACTTGAAATTACCGAAATTCCCCTACGGACTCGTCCAGGCCCTGAGAACCACATCAGAGGTCGTTTTTTAATACAACACACGGACGAAACCCCATGCATGCACGGGGCGATGAGGGTGGTCGAGCTACCGTCCGTAACGCACTCTTAGCTCGCCGCTTCCGAGCTGGCAGTTACGAACTTGCGATCTCTTTGGAGCTGGCGTGCTGTATGTACAACTCAACGGCCGCTCACCCTCAATGAAACATTTGCTCCGCAAGAATCCAATGGGTGCGATCATCCCACCACTAATGCACCGAATCCCATCAGAAATGCGCAATTAAGCGTGCCTGGGCGAGAGTAGTACTAGGATTGGTGA
>JAKOGI010005389.1:5000-10000 GCA_029747015.1 Carnegiea gigantea | reverse complement strand
GGGTCGTCAAGCAACAGAAAGGCAATTTCAAGGAGCAAGGGGCCATGTCAAGAAACAAGGGACGAGGGGCGCAACGGCATCCCCACCGGCAAAATCCCGATGCGAAGGGCACTCCCCGCCCCGCGCAGGCCTCAGGTCGCGCCCTTGGAAGTGCTACTCGGGAAGGGCCTCCCACTCCGTTCGTGTACTTCGGCCTCACGGGCGCGAGGGGCTTACAAGCTCAAGCGTCTAGGCCTCACTCACCGATCGTCGGCTTCCACCACCGGAGCGATCAACCCCGCCGTCGTCGCACGGATCGGCTCAAGACAAGCCTTCAACCCCGTTCGTGGCAGTGCCTCACGGGCGCGAGGGGCTTACAAGCTCAAGCGGCTAGGCCCTCACTCACCGATCACAGGCTTCTCACAACCGGGGCGTCCAGCCCATCCCGCGTCGCCTCTCCTGTCACCGCGCTTGCGACGGTCACCCCGCACGTGGAAGGCAACACGCCCCCGCTAAAATCCCACAAGCCAGTGCGTCCGCCGTCCGCCCCCAGGACGGGGCATGTCGAGCAACAGAAATGATGTCAGGGAGCAAGGGGGCCGGGTCAAGAAAGAAGGCACGGTGGGCCGCGGGAATTCACCGACAATCACCCCTGCCCACGTGGGGGTGATCACCGTTCTCGGGTGAGGGGGGCAAGGCCCCCACCCGTGATGGCATCCTAGAAGCCTAGGGAATGCCACCGAAGACGGGCGTCAGGAGCCCCCCCGGTGCCTCGGAAGGTAGGAACTAGCATAGCAACGATTCCCGCACTCCATCGATCGATATCCAACAATTTTCATGCTAGTCACGCTTCCCGAGGCAAAACCCGACCCCGGGGTGGTCCCTCATCCGCCCGCCAAGGTTCGGTGCAAGGAAGCCATGGCAACAAGGCCTTTGACATCATGCCATGCCATGCCATGCATGGGCGATGGCTGCCGCTGACCCTGCTGCTGCCCCAGCTGCTTGCCAAGCACCTACCCTATAAAGAGCTCTTATAACTCTACTGGCTCTGCCCCCAGTAGACATCAACTGTGACGAAAAATCATACTGGGGTTTTTTGAAGATTTAGAATGTTTCAGCAGCAACCAATGGTACCATTGGAAAGATCATGATGTGAAATTACTAAAAAATATTTTTTCGGAATTTTTCGGACACCCGAGCTATTTTTATGATTTTTTAAAGTCGAAAACGAAAAAAAATCCTAAAAATCGGAGAAAAATCAGAAAAATGCGGGACAAAGTTTGTAAATCCTCTAAAAATCGTGGGGAAGGGGTGGACAAAATTTGGGGAAAAACGCACGACAAAAATACGGGGATTTTTTCTCGGGACGGCGTTCGGGCGTTCGCGGGGCTGCGGCCAGCGTTCAGGGCCCTGCGGCCAGCGTCCAGGGGCTGCGCCCAGCGTCCAGGGGCTGCGCCCAGCGTCCAGGGGCTGCGCCCAGCGTCCAGGACAAGCGGCCAGCGTTCACAGGCTGCGGCCAGCGTTCAGGAGCTGCGGCCAGCGTTCACAGGGCTCCGGCCAGCGTCCAGGACAAGCGGCCAGCGTTCACAGGGCTGCGGCCAGCGTTCACAGCCTGCGGCCAGCGTCCAGGACAAGCGGCCAACGTTCACAGGGCTGCGGCCAGCGTTCACAGCCTGCGGCCAGCGTTCCCAGCCTGCGGCCAGCGTCCAGGACAAGCGGCCAGAGTTCACAGGCTGCGGCCAGCGTCCAGGACAAGCGGCCAGCGTTCACAGGGCTGCGGCCAGCGTTCACAGCCTGCGGCCAGCATCCAGCACCCCCCGGCAGCCCCGGCACCCAGCGACAGCATGCCCGGACGCTGCCCGGCATGCATGGATGCTGCCGTGGGCGTCCGGCAGCGTGCGTGGACGCTCTCGGGGGCATGCCCCGGGGCCGACCCTCGGGACCGGGGGGCATGCCCCGGGGCCCCCCGGGGCCGGTCCTCGGGACCCGGGGGCATGCCTCGGCCATGCACCGGGCCGTTGTGGGGGCCTTCCTCGGGACTCAGGGGCATGCCTTGGGCATGCACCGGGGCCGTTTCGGGGCGATGTGCGGGACGAGGGGCCATGCACCGGGGCCGTTCTGAGGGCGTTCCCCGGGACTCGGGGCCATGCCTTGGCCGCGCCCCGGGGCCGTTCCGGGGCGACGTGCGGGACTCGGGCCATGCCTTGGGCATGCACCGGGGCGTTCCTCGGGACTCGGGGGCACGCCCCGGGGCGAGGTGCGGGACTCGGGGGCATGCCGTGGCCATGCACCGGGGCCGTTCCGGGGGCCTTCCTCGGGACCCTGGGGGCACGCCTTGGGCATGGACCGGGGCCGATCCTCGGGACGCGGGGGCACGCCTTGGGCATGCACCGGGGCCGTTTGGGGGCGTTCCTCGGGACCCGGGGGCACGGCCCGGGGCGATGTGCGGGACTCGGGGGCATGCCTTGGCCTTGACACGGGGCGATGGGCGGGACTCGGGGGGCATGCCTTGGCCTTGCTTCGGGGGCGTTCTAGAGGCGATGCACGGGGGCATGCCCCGGGGCCGATGTGCGGGACGCGGGGGCAGGCCTCGGCCGTGCACGGGGCCGCTCCCCGGGACTCGGGGGCATGCTTTGGCATCGACGTTCGGGACTTGGGGCACCAATATGGGGGCACGCGGCACGCCACGGGGCCTAGCTCTCGACCCTTCCTTCGCTCAGTCCGCCCAAGGTCCGCTCAAGTCCGTCAAGTCCGCCCCCGCGCCCCTGCGTCCCTGCGCCCTGGGCCCTGTCAAAGATTATAATGCGCGCGGGGGGGGCACGGGGCCGGGGGCGGGGGGTCACTCACCATCGTTCATCCTGCTCGGGTCGCGGACGGGGCGGGGCACTAGCTCAATCACCTTCCCCCTAAAGAGCACAACGAGCTTTCGTGGCCGTGCCCGGAGTGGACATCAACCGTGCCGATTTTCATACTCCGCCCGGGCCATCCCCCTAGAGAGCTTCAGGAGGTTTGGTGGCCGTGCCCGGAGTGGACATCAACCGTGCCTATTTTTCATACTCCGCCCGGACCATCCCCCTAGAGAGCTTCAGGAGGTTTGGTGGCCGTGCCCGGAGTGGACATCCACCGTGCCGATTTTTCATACTCAGCTGGGACAGGTCACGGCCTGCGGCCAGCGTTCACAGGCCAGCGGCCAGCGTTCACAGGCCAGCGGCCAGCGTTCACAGGCTGCGGCCAGCGTTCAGGACAAGCGGCCAGGGTTCACAGCCTGCGGCCAGCGTTCACAGCCTGCGGCCAGCGTTCAGGACAAGCGGCCAGCGTTCACAGGCAGCGGCCAGCGTTCAGGAGCAGCGGCCAGCGTTCACAGGCCTGCGGCCAGCGGTCAGGACAAGCGGCCAGCGTTCACAGGCTGCGGCCAGCGTTCACAGGCTGCGGCCAGCGTTCAGGACAAGCGGCCAGCGTTCACAGGCCCGCGGCCAGCGTTCACAGGCTGCGGCCAGCGTTCAGGACAAGCGGCCAGCGTTCACAGGCCGCGGCCAGCGTTCAGGACAAGCGGCCCGCGTTCACAGGCTGCGGCCAGCGTTCACAGGCTGCGGCCAGCGTTCAGGACAAGCGGCCAGCGTTCACAGGCTGCGGCCAGCGTTCAGGACAAGCGGCCAGCGTTCACAGGATGCGGCCAGCGTTCACAGGCTGCGGCCAGCGTTCAGGACAAGCGGCCAGCGTTCACAGGCTGCGGCCAGCGTTCAGGACAAGCGGCCAGCGTTCACAGCCTGCGGCCAGCGTTCACAGGCTGCGGCCAGCGTTAAGGACCTGCGGCCAGCGTTCACAGGCTGCGGCCAGCGTTCAGGACAAGCGGCCAGCGTTCACAGGCTGCGGCCAGCGTTCACAGGCTGCGGCCAGCGCTCAGGACAAGCGGCCAGCGTTCACAGGCTGCGGCCAGCGTTCAGGACAAGCGGCCAGCGTTCACAGGCTGCGGCCAGCGTTCACAAGCTGCGGCCAGCGTTCAGGAGAAGCGGCCAGCGTTCACAGGCTGCGGCCAGCGTTCACAGGCTGCGGCCAGCGTTCAGGACAAGCGGCCAGCGTTCACAGGCCTGCGGCCAGGGTTCACAGGCTGCGGCCAGCGTTCAGGACAAGCGGCCAGCGTTCACAGGCTGCGGCCAGCGTTCAAAGGCTGCGGCCAGCGTTCACAGGCAGCGGCCAGCGTTCAGGACAAGCGGCCAGCGTTCAAAGGCCTGCGGCCAGCGTTCACAGGCTGCGGCCAGCGTTCAGGACAAGCGGCCAGCGTTCACAGGCTTCGGCCAGCGTTCAGGACAAGCGGCCAGCGTTCACAGCCTGCGGCCAGCGTTCACAGGCTGCGGCCAGCGTTCAGGACAAGCGGCCAGCGTTCACAGCCTGCGGCCAGCGTTCACAGGCTGCGGCAAGCGTTCAGGACAAGCGGCCAGCGTTCACAGGCTGCGGCCAGCGTTCAGGACAAGCGGCCAGCGTTCACAGCCAGCGGCCAGCGTTCACAGCCAGCGGCCAGCGTTCAGGACAAGCGGCCAGCGTTCACAGGCTGCGGCCAGCGTTCAGGACAAGCGGGCAGCGTTCACAGCCTGCGGCCAGCGTTCACAGGCTGCGGCCAGCGTTCAGGACAAGCGGCCAGCGTTCACAGGGCTGCGGCCAGCGTTCACAGCCTGCGGCCAGCATCCAGCACCCCCCGGCAGCCAGCGACAGCATGCACGGACGCTGCCCGACATGCCGGGATGCTGCCGTGGGCGTCCGGCAGCGTGCGTGGACGCTCTCGGGGGCATGCCCCGGGGCCGGTCCTTGGGACCCGGGGACATGCCTCGGCCATCCACCGGGGCCGTTTTGGGGGCCTTCCTCGGGACTCGGGGGCATGCCTTGGCCATGCACCGGGGCCGTTTCGGGGCGATGTGTGGGACGCGGGGCCATGCACCGGGGCCGTTCTGAGGGCGTTCCCCGGGACTCGGGGGCACGCCTTGGGCGTGCACCGGGGCCGTTCCGGGGCGCGGTGCGGGACTCGG
>JAKOGI010005388.1:0-12723 GCA_029747015.1 Carnegiea gigantea | reverse complement strand
ATATATATATATTTATTTATATGTGTATATATGTGTATACATGTATATATATATATATATATATATATACATGTATTATAACACATGCATTCCTTATTTTTTGTTAAATTAATTGTAGTGCCTTTTAAGTTATAAAATCGTATTTTATTAACTACATGAGTTAAATTATTACTGATGTGCTTATATGAGCGATAATTTCTTTAAAAAAAAAAGGAATATCGTTAAGATTATTATTATCATTATCGTTAATTATTTAGAAAATTTTTTGAATTGATGATAACTCATGCCCCCAAAATCGTTATTCGATTTGTTTAGTCGTTTCCCTAATTTAATTAAGGCGTCGGTTTTGGACGTTTCAACCCAAGCCTAGACCGAGCGTTGATGAATTTGGGGTCGGGAATTGGGCCGTTGCAGCAATTAAGCACAAAAGAAACGAAAAATAAATAAATAAAAATGACACAAAAAGGGGCGCTGAAGCCCCACTTCTTCAGCCAAACCCATGACCAGGGGGGACTTCTCTGCTCCCCAGCCCTTGTGAGACCACCACATGAAGAGCGAGAAAGAGAGGAAGACGGGGATAGGGAGAGAGGCGCGGTGTCGCCGCCGGCGAGGGTCGACCGCCATTCCTCCCCCGTCTGGTACAGCAGCAAGCCAAAAATAGTGTGAGAGAGAGTGTGTGATTGAGCCAGCTAGGGGATGACAATGGGGCCGACGGCGGACATGGAGGTGATGGTGGCACTGCCGGTCGTCCGTTCGTCGCCGGTAAAGAGAGAGACGGAGAGATCAAGTAAGAAGCAGCGGTCCAAGGGTTAAGGTTTTGAAACCCTCAGCCCCACACCACCCTGACCATCATCATCGATAGTGGAGCCCATTCTGGCGGCCACCAGATTAGCAATAGTAGCAGCAACAACGACAGCAAAATTGGGGGGGCGGAAAATCAGGTCTGGGTTGGTTAATTCGAGTTGGAAATTAGCAACAAAGAGGGACAAATTCCGAGTTCTTCAGCACTCAAATCAGTCCCAAAAGCCCTTAGAACAGGTCCTTAGCTTGGATTCGAGGTGAGTGTTTCTCGCCTCCTAAGTATTAGTAATTTCGAAAATGTTTTAGCCCTTAAGTTATGATGCATGTCAATTTAGGATTAGTTAGATTAATTAGGAACATGATTAATGATTATGCATGTTTTATTTCAACTGAATTTAGCTTAGATTATGCATGGTTAGGAAATTGGGCATTATGTGAGTAAATAACGCTTTAATTCAATGTTAATTTAGTTAATTCGTGCTTGAAATTGGCTTCGAAAGAACCTAAGAATGTTTCCAATCGATGCATGTTAAGTTTAGTTAATTCATGCTTGAAAGTAACTTCGAAATAATCTAATAATGCTTCGAATCGATATAGGTTAGTTCAGTTAATTAGCACTTGAAAATGGCCTTGAATCAATATATGTTAGTTTAGTTAATTAATACTTAAAAATAACTTCGAATTGATGTCCGTTTAATTAACTAATTCATGGTTGAAAGTAACCTCGAAACGACCCAAGAACGCTTCGAATCGATGCATGTTATATTACTTGATTCAAGTTTGAAAATGACCTTGAAAATAACTTCGAAACGAACTAAGAATGCCTATATTCAATGCATGCTAATTGAGTTAGTTCGTGTTTAAAAGTAGCCTTGAAATGACTTAAGCACGCTCTAAATACATGCATTTTAACGAAGTTAACTCATGTTTAATAGTAGTCCTTGAAACGAACTAATAACCTTGGTTAGTTAAATCAGATATGTAAGCCCCTATGCGACTAAACTATGCTTTAAAAATGACACGAATTGGACATGCTTATTGCTTTGAATCGATGTTTGTTAAGTTAAGTGGATTTATGCTTGAAAATGACTTGAACTTGGCATGCTTACTACATAATTGTGAAATATGAAGGCAAGCTAGTTTCATGCCCTATTAGTTTGTTTTAGTTCTTTAAGCACTTCATTTGAGACAATGCAATGTAGATATACATATATATATACATATGCTTATATATGTTGTATCGAGCCGCTGGATGGTTGCTGCTCACTCAGTAAGTTCATACGCAGCCATTTCATTTTGCCTTTTATGATAATAAGCTATGGTTATGGAATTAAAAATCGAGTTGGTAGTTGGATGGCTTAAGGATGAATTAATGAGAGTTTTGAGGTTCCTTGTGGTCGGTGTTGTGTGAGGAGGGAGCCTGGGTCTTGTTGAACCGCAATCGTGTGGATTGTGAGGCCATATGTGGCTTATTCTGCTGAGTTGATTGTGAAGTGATCGGATGTGTTATGTGCAAGCCCCCTTCTCTTTATGTCATTAAGTTTCATCTTGCGAGTGAGGGTGAGTTTGAAAAAGAAAGTTTTCATTGGTGTAACTAATAGTGGCCATAAGTATTAGCAACCGATGGCCTATTTTAACTATACGAATACAGTTTGGGAGTAAACTCGCTGGAACGGGGGAATCCCTAAGGAATTTAAATAAAAAGAGAGTAAGTTGTTTAAAAAAGGATTTGGCTATGAGAGGCAGCAAACTTATTAGCCATTATGGTCATACGTTTTAAATCGGCTAAGATAATGTGCTTTGGACAATATGATATGAATGATGCAAGGCTAGGGAATGAGTCCTGGTACTAGGAAATCTTAGAAGACCCTGACAAGGGTAATGGTCCAATATGTCATATGTAGCCATCCAGGGAGTAAGAGCTTAAGCATAACCGTTAGGTTTCACTATGGGATTGAGAATAGATCTCACCCAATTAGCACTCTGTAATGATCTTATCCCAGAAGTATTTTCCTAATAAGCAAAGAAAAGCAGTTAGCATTTGCCATTTTAAGTATTTTAGAAAGAAGGAAAGTTTTTAAGGGCCACTAAGAGGCCAGATTTAATGAAATGTGAAAAGCTTATAAGGGTCCTATGAGGACCAATACGAAAGAAATTTCTTTTGAAAGATGTGAACCTCAAGAGGTTATGAAAAGTGTTTTCAAAGAAGGAAAGGAAGATTTCCATGAATGCTTAGTGAAAAAAATTCTTAAGCATAGTTGAATGCGATTTCAAGTAATATGTGGCCATATTCTTATAATGCAGCGAGCATATGAGTTTGAATGTGCATGTTCTATGAAAGAAAGCTCCTTGCATAATCTCCACTCCTTGTGTTTAAGCATCTCGTGTAAGTGCATTGGTTAGGCAAGGCATAATTCACATGTATATCACATAACCTATGAAAGAAAGCTCTGTGCTTAGCCCTCGTTGCTTACTTATGTGATCTAAGTGCTTGGTTTTTAAGAAGTTTGGTTATTTAGGAACCTAAAAATGAGTTTGAGCGGCTAAAATAAAGTTTATGGATAGTGATCCTTCCTTAAGGATTTATGATTGCCTAATATGATAGTAAAGCATGAATACATGGTATGTGATTATTATAAGTATTATCGCCTACAATGGTTTTGGTTTTAAGGAGTCGGGGAATACTCACTGAGCGTGTGGTTGCTCATCCCATTACTCTTTCCCCTTTTTCCCCAGGTTTGCATTATAACAAGTAGAAGCCAAGTCACTTATGCCAAGATGGAGATTATCCTTGCTTGCAAAGTGTCATGTGCACCCATTTGAAGGGGGTCTTACATATTTAATGAAGTCATGTAAAGTATTCCTAGAATTATAAACGTTTATAAACAAGTATTCTAGTTCATGTAGTGCATTCGGTTTAGGAATCGCTCTGTATGGCCATGTGAGCTAACCATCTAATTTGTTAATTGTCCTTTTTGCTGAAATCAGTTACGTTTTGGGATGTAAATCCTAGTACTCCAGTTGTGTGAACCGTTAAGTTGTATCTTTCACTTCTCCTGTATTAATGAACTATATTATTTAATGTACTTCGAGCAAGTTGCTCGTTGAGTTATGGACTCCGGCATGTAGCTGTTGAGCTTATTTTAGAATGTTTTACGCTTCCGTTGATTGTAGGGGTTTATTGTAAGGCTTTTAACCTAAAAATGATCAGTTTTAAAGGGAAACTCTGTCCGTTTCGCCCCATAAGTTAAGTAGGAAGTAAGAAAACGTAATGCTCCTGGCCCTAGGGGCTAGGGGTGCTACATTGATGGTATCATAGCAAGGTCCTGCAGCCATAGGCCATGATCTGAGTCTTGCATCTCATATAGTTGCCTAGGAACGTGTCCACAATAATGTGATATATGCTTGCTTTGGTGTACAAATGTGAGTTTTATGTGAATGTTAGTGCGTTTAACTAGTTAGGTGCGGCTTGAGTGAGCTTACTAATCGAGTGAACGAACGAATTGTTGAGAGTACAAGCTAAATGACTTGTGTTCTTGTAGATGAGCTGAGTGTTAGCTCAGTCAACATTGTTATGTGTGTGCACCTTAGCGATTTAAATCAAAAGTTTCAAGTGCACTTGCTTTGAACTCAAACAATTGAGAATGTTTTAACTCTAAGCTCATTCTTGCCCCTTAAGTACAATTTGCTTCTTAAGCCTAATAATGAGCAGACGCACTCAATGGTTGGTAAGGAAAAAGCTAGAAGTAGTTAACCATCCTGCTATTAAAAACAAAGAGATTCGAAATAGATAAGCTATTTTTCATCCTTTGAAACTCAAGATTTTGAAATGTTGATGCCGTTCTGACTGTCCAGTCAAGTTTTACTTCACACTAAAGGATTAGCTTTCTGTTAGTGATGATGAGGGAGTTTAGCTTCTCAAGTACGTGTCCTTATGTGTGTCAGAATGTTGCTTATAAATGTGTATGTGCTAAGATGTGTACATCCATGGAGTCGTTCGTAATGGATTAGGAAAAGAATGATTGGAGATTAGTTGCTATGATTGATAATCCTATTAAATGGTACCTTCCATTTTCGAATTCTAAATCTCCTTAGTATAATTAGGGGCTACTTTTTTATGCATACTTAAGAGACTAAATGCTAGTGGTAGAATCTTGGGAACATTGTGTAAATGTGCCTGTTGTTTTCCTTCTTTGCCATTATTGCCTAAACCATGCATTACCTGCTTTCTATCATATGAGTTGTCATTTGGGAATGGAGGGACAATGTTTTGGTTGGGATGAACCCTGATACACCTAAAAAGAACAAAGGAGAAAGAACCTAGCAGACTTTGAAATTGTACATGATGAACGATCCTTACTAAGGTAAGCGACCTATAGTAAGACTCCTATGATCACCTGTGGGATAGGTGCACCTCATAAGACCTCAACGCGTATCTATAAGACCAATAATGCCATGTTCTTACCCCCCTGTTAGTTAATTGATGGCCAACTCCAAGCAATATGGACAAACCTCAAGGCATAACCTCGACCTTAGGTTTTAAATGAGGGGTGCACTTGCGTATACTTGTCTAGATTCCCTCCCGTAAGACACTACCGTGAGTTTGCGTGTTTTGAAGCATAAGTATAACGTTATGCAAAGTATAAAGGTCATGGGAGCCCGTTATGCATGGTTATTCAAGTGTCTTGTGAATGATTGCCTCAGTAAATGCATATCTTGGTATTTGCTTGACTTAAGATGGTTTAGTATGTGACTTGATTATCGAGATGATTTAAGTTTTGTAATTCATAGCATGAGATGACCTCTGACTTATTGTTTGCATTCCGTGAATTCTATGATTCCCTGCTATAGCTGAGTAACTGCATATGCTAGTATTTGAAGCATGATGAGACGACCCTAAAAACCTGCATCCACATATTTTCACCCTTATATGTTTGATCAGAGTAGCGCAGCGAAAGCATGTAGGTCCATAAGCCACAAGCCTAGGATTCGTCTAGGAGCATAACCATTCATTGTATGAATCTATGACTTAAGAGACAATCAGTCCCAAATGGGGACTTTAGGAAAAGTCTCCCCACCATCAAAACCATCGACTTACATTCTTACATCAGCACCTTCTTCTGAAGTTGATCTTATCGACATGTTATGCTAGTTCATGCAATTCATGGTTCTTAATCTTTTGTGCTCTGTTGTAGACCCTACGTGATGTCAATGTGAATTCGAATGCTACTTCAGGTCCTTTCATTGCCAATATGGCATAATTTGATGTCTCTGCTATCTTAGTGCAACGTGATAACTTTTTAGTAAATGATTTAACCTTAGATTGACCTAATGTCTTTATGTTTTAGAATGAACTTGATTAAGTTAACCCCTTCATATGACTTTAGCATCTCCCATCTAAGTTGCCATGAATGCAAGGCCTAAAGGTTAGTTGTGATTGATATATAAACATGGGAATATTAGTTGCACATGCTTCCATTTTATAATTGCTTATTATATGCGTATTAGACGGCTTTATGTTGCCTGTGATTCCTAGGCCTGAGATTACTAAATTGCTGATACTATGTGATACTAAGCAATACTGTTGTGCTTAAATGATGCTACGTGGTGCTATATGACATTCTTATTATTCTAAATGTGTTATAGGAGTCTCCATGTTAATCATTGTGATCCCAAAAGTGACTTGAATTCATGTTTTAGAATGAGACTACCAGTATATGACCTTAAGATGTCATTGTCCCAGTTGCCATACCTTTGGATGCTCACTCATAGGTGCATATGCATGGAATTGTTACTTCCTATGCAAATTGAGTCTAGATAATTAAAGGTCTTTTTCCCTTTTAAAAGCAAGCTTAACATGGTTTTCTACGCCAACTCATCTGCCCCTCTTCGATGCATTTTGCCCTCCGTGCCTAAATAGAGTGAGTAGACGCTTGAAGAGGATTGGCAAGAAGGAGACTCGATACCATAAGCCTTTTCCCAGTTTTCAACTAATTATAGAACAAGATTTTGGATTACAGTGCAAGTTTTGTAGATTGTATCATGTGTGTGCACATCTTAGGTACGACCGAACATAGTTTAGAATTTCGGGTACGAAATTCTTTTAAGGGGAGAAGAATGCAACACCCGCATTCCTTATTTTTTGTTAAGCTGATTGTAGTGCCTTTTTACGTTATAAAATCGTATTTTATTAATTACATAAATTAAATTATTACTGATGTACTTATATGAGCGATAATTTCATTAAAAAAAGGAATATCATTAATATTATTATTATCGTTATCGTTAATTATTTAGAAAATTTTTTGAGTTGATGATAACTCATGTCCCCAAAATCATTATTCGATTTATTTAGTCATTTTCCAAATTTAATTATGGCGCCAGTTTCAGGACGTTTCAACCCAAGCCTAGACCGAGCATTGATGAATTTGGGGTCGGAAATTGGGTTGTTGTAATAATTAAGCACAAAAGAAACCAAAAAAAAAAAAAAAAGAGACCACCACAAGAAGAGAAAGAAAGAGAGGAAGACGGGGAGAGAGAGAGGCGCAGCGGTGTCACCGCCGGCGAGGGTCGACCGCGATTCTTCCCTGCTATAGCCGCGAGCCAAAAACAGTGAGAGAGAGAAAGAGATTAAGCGAGCTAGAGGATGACAATGGGGGCCGACGGCAAGGTGCCTCGACAGCGGACATGGAGGCGACGGCGACACTGCCGGTCCTCAGTTCGTCACTCGCGAAGAGAGAGAAGAAGAGATCAAGTGAGAAGCAGTGGTCCAAGGGTTAGGGTTTTGAAACCCCCACACCGCCACGACCGTCACCGTCGACAGTGGAGCCTGTTCCGTCGACCACCAAAGTAGCAACAGTAGCAGCAAGACGACAGCAAAAGTAGGGGAGCAGAAAACCAGGTCTGAGTTGGTTAATTCGAGTTGGAAATTAGCATCAAAGAGGGACGAATTTCGGGTTCTTGAGCACTCAAATCAGCCCCAAAAGCCCTTAGAATGGGTCCTTAGCTTGGATTCGAGGTGGGTGTTTCTCGCCTCCTAAGTATTAGTAATTTCGAAAATATTTTAGCCCTTAAGTTATGATGCATGTCAGTTTAGGATCAGTTAGATTAATTGGGAACATGATGAATGATTATACATGTTTTATTCAACTGAATTTAGCTTAGATTATCCATGGCTAGCAAATTGGGCATTATGTAAGTAAACAATGCTTTAATTCAATACATGTTAATTTAGTTAATTCGTGGTTGAAATTGGCTTCGAAAGAACCTAAGAATGTTTTTCAATTGATACATGTTAAGTTTAGTTAATTCATGCTTGAAAGTAACTTCAAAATAACCTAATAATGCTTTGAATCGATATAGGTTAGTTTAGTTAATTAATGCTTGAAAATGGCCTTGAATCGATATATGTTAGTTTAGTTAATTAATACTTGAAAATGACTTCAAATCAGTGCCCGTTTAATTAACTATTTCATGGTTGAAAGTAACTTCGAAACAACCCAAGAACACTTCGAATCGATGCATATCAAGTTAGTTGGTTCAAGTTTGAAAATGACCTTGAAAATGACTTTGAAATGAACTAAGAATGCCTATATTCGATGCATGCTAATTGGGTTAGTTTGTGTTTAAAAGTAGCCTTGAAACGATATAAGCACGCTTCAAATCGATGCATGTTAAGTAAGTTAACTCATGTTTAGTAGTAGTCCTTGAAACAAACTAATAACCTTGGTTAGTTAAATCATATATATAAACCCTAACGCAACTAAACTATGCTTTAAAAATGACACGAATTGGGCATGCTTATTGCTTTGAATCGATGTTTGTTAAGTTAATTGGATTTGTGCTTGAAAATGACTTGAACTTGGCATACTTGCTAATTGTGAAATATGAACGCAAGCTAGTTTCATGCCCTATTAATTTGTTTCAGTTCTTTAAGCACTTCATTTGAGTCAATGCAATGTAGATATATATATACACACACACACACACACACACACACACACACATATACTTATATATGTTGTATCGAGCCGCTGGATGGTTGCTGCTCGCTTGCTGAGTTTATACGTAGCCATTTCATTTTGCCCTTTATGATAATATGGTATGCTTATGAAATTGAAAATCGAGTTGGTAGTCAGATGTCTTGAGGATGAACTAATGAGAGTTTTGAGATTCCTTGTGGTCAGTGTTGTGTGAGGAGGGAGCCTAGGTTGTGTTGAACAGCAATCGTGTAGATTACGAGGCCATGTGTGACTTGTTCTGCTAAGTGGATTATAAAGCGATTGAATGTGTTACATGCAAACCCCCTTCCCTTTATATAATTAAGTTTGGTCTTGCGCTTGAGGGTGAGTTTGAAGAAGAAAGGTTTCATGGTTGAAACTAATAGTAGCCATAACTATTAGCAATCGATGGCCTATTTTAACTATACGAACATAGTTTTGGGAGTGAACTCGCTAGAACGGGGGAATCCCTAAGGAATTTAAATAAAAAGAGAGTACGTTGTTTGAAAACAGGATTTCGCTTTGAGAGAAAGCAAACTTATTTGCCGTTATGGCCATACGCTTTAAATTGGCTACGATAATGTGCTTTGGACAATATGGTATGAATGATGCTAGCGTAGGTAATAAGTCCTGGTACTAGTAAACCCTTGAAGACCCTGACGAGGGTAATGGTCCAATATATTATATGTAGTCATCCCGAGAGTAAGAGTTTAAGCGTGAGCGATAGGTCTCACTATGGGGTTGAGAATAGATCTCACCCAATCAGCACCCTGTAATGATCTTATGTCAGAAGTATTTTCCTAATAAGTAAAGAAAAGCAGTTGGCATTTGCCATTTTAAGCATTTTAGAAAGAAGAAAAGTTTTTAAGGCCATTAAGAGGCCAGATTTAATGAAATGCGAAAAGGTTATAACGGTCCTATGAGAACCAATACGAAAGAAATTCTTTTTGAAGAATGTGAACCTCAAGAGGTTATGAAAAGTGTTTTCAAAGAAAAAAAGGAAGATTTCTGTGAATGCTTAATGAAAAAGATTCCTAGGCATAGTTGAATGCGATTTCAAGTAATATGTGGCCATATTCTTATAATGCAGCGAGCATATGAGTTTGAATGTACATGTTCTATGAAAGAAAGCTCCCTACATAATCTCTGCTCCTTGTGTTTAAGCATCTCGTATAAGTGCATTGGTTAGGCAAGGCATAATTCACATGTATATCACATAACCTATGAAAGAAAACTCTGTGCTTAGTCTCGTTGCTTGCTTATGTGATTTGAGTGCTTGGTTTTTAAGAAGTTTGGTTATTTAGGAGCCTAAAAATGAGTTTGAGCGGCTAAAATGAAGTTTATGGATAGTGATCCTTCCTTAAGGATTTATGATTACCTAATATGACAGCAAAGTATGGATACGTGGTGTGTGACTATCATAAGTATTATTGCCTACAATGGTTTTGGTTTTAAGGAGTCGGGGAATACTCACCGAGCGTGTGGTTGCCCATCTCATTACTCTGTCTCCTTTTTCCCCAGGTTTGCATTATAACAAGTAGAAGCCAAGTCACTTATGCCAAGATGGAGATTATCCTTGCTTGCAAGGTGTCATGTGTGTCCATTTGAAGGGGGTCTTATATGTTTAACGAATTCATGTAATGTATTCCTGGAATTATAAACATTTGTAAACACGTATTTTAGTTCATGTAGTGCATTCGGTTTAGGAATCACTCTGTATGGCTATGTGAGCCAACCATCTAATTTGCCAGTTGCCCTTTTTACTGAAATCAGTTAACTTTTGGGATGTAAGCCCTAGTACTCTGATTGTGTGAACTGTTGAGTTGTATCTTTCACTTCTCCTGTATTAATGAACTATATTATTTGATGTACTCTGAGCGAGTTGCTCGTTGACTTATGGACTCTAGCGTGTAGCCGTTGAGCTCATTTTAGAATATTTTACACTTCTCTTGACTGCACGGGTTTATTGTCAGGCTTTTAGCCTGAAAACGGTCAGTTTTTAAAGGAAACTCTGTCCGTTTCACCCCATAATTAAGTAGGAAGTAAGAAAACGTAACACTCCTGACCCTATGGTTGGGGGTGTTACATATATATACATATATACATATATATATATATATATATATATATATATATATATTGATATATACACACACACATACATATATAGATAATATAATATGTATATATACATTATATATACATACATATAATATATATACACACACACACAAACACAACACACACACATATATTATATATATAATATATATATATATATATATTATATATATATATATATATATTATATATATACACACACACACACATATATATATATACAATATATATATATATATACATATATATAGCTAATATATATATACAATATATATCTATGTACGTAAGTGCGTGGTCTATATATATTTAACACAAACACATACACACACACACACACACACACACACACACACACACACACAGATATATATATATATATATATATATATTATGTATATATATGTATTAGACACCACACAGTGTTATGTGTCTATATATATATCTATATATATATATATATATATATATATATATATATATATATATCTATATATATATATATATATATATATAGAGTATATATCTAATGAGAAGTGGGGGACTCAATGAGAAGTGAAAAGTTTTATTTTAAGCCCTAGGGTTAGTGATGGATGGTTGGGATTAAGTGAGGCTTTTTGATGTAAATTAGTCATTATAAGTTCCCAAAAACTCTCTCTCTCCTCCCTCTTGCAACTTGCCTCTTCACTTCATGTAACAGTTGCCCACTCTCTCTCTCCGGCCATCGTCTCCCCCTCGCCCTCCATCCCGACATCATCTCCGGGATCGTCATCGCCGTCGTCACTGCCATCGTCATCTCCCACTCTCTCCCTTCCATCTTGCAACGTGACAATCTCTTGCCTCCCTCTGATCATCATCAGTCGCGTCTGATCATCAAAAAAAAGTGGATAAATATACAAAAAATGCTGCACCATCATGGACAGGGCTCGGCCAACGGCAGGGTTGTCGGCGGCACAGGGTGGTGATGACCGGATGGCAGGGGTGGCCGGCGGCACCGATGGCCAGAGAATGGAGGGTTTGTGGGCTTAGGGAGCTAGCCGTTGCTCGCGAATGGAGGGAGGAGAGAGAGCGTGGACATTGATGACGGCGACGATGACCAGGCATACGGCACCGGAGATGACGATGGGATGGACGGTGAGGCAGCGACGGTGGCCGGAGAGCGAGCAGGCACGAGTCATGATGATCAGAGGGAGGAAAAGGATTGTCATGTTGCAAGATGGAGGAGAGAGAGTGTGGGTGATGACGACGGCCATGATGACACCGAAGACGACGCTGGGATGGAGGGCGAGGTAGCGACGGCGGCCGGAGAGAGAGTGGGCGGCTGTTACGTGAAGTGAGCAGGTATGCAGCAAGACGGAGGAGAGAGAGAGTTTTTGGCAAGTTGTTATCACTAATTTACATTAAAAAGCCTCACTCAATCCCAACCATCCATCACTAATCTGAAGGCTTAAAATAAAACTTCTCACTTCTCACTGAGTCCCCCAATTCTCATTGGATATGTACTCTATATATATATATATATATATATATATATATATATATATATATATATATATATATATGTACATAGATATATATATATATATATATATATATATATATATATATATATATATATATATATATATGTATTGTAGGACCCGCCTCTGTTATTTTTAGGTTAACCTGGCTGTTCTACGTTTTACATCATAAATCGTATTTTTATTAACTATATGATTTACGTTATTATTGACGTTGCGTATTTGTAAATTATTGAATCGATGCTAACCCGAGTTTTTGAAATCGTTTTCATTTTAATTAGTTG
>JAKOGI010005387.1:0-12762 GCA_029747015.1 Carnegiea gigantea | reverse complement strand
ATATATATATATATATATATATATATATATATATGTGTGTGTGTGTGTGTGTGTGTGTGTGTGTGTGTATACATATATATACTCACACCACACACGCACACGCACGAAATATACATGTGCGTGTGCATGCATGTGCGTACACGCGCACACCTAGAGAGACAAGCATATGTATATATAAGCATATGGATATATGTGTGTGCGTATGGGTATACATTTATACATGTATGTATGAGCGTATGTGTGCATACATACATACATATATATATATATGAACATACGTATGTATGTGTGTGTGGATGTATGCATATATGAACATATGCACGAACATACGTATACACAAATATATATATATATATATATATAAAATTATATATATATATGTATGTATGTATGTATGTATATATGTGCGTATGTATATATGCATAAATATATATATATATCTGTGTGTGTGTGTGTGTGCGCGTGTGTGTGTGTGTACGTATATACGCATATATATATATATATATACATGCCTGTATATACATATGTGGTGTATATAATATATTATATATATATCGATATTATTATATATATAGTATATATATACTCTTCAGATATATATATATATACATGTGTATATATATATATAAATCTTATATATATATATATATATATGTATATATTATATATATATATGTCTATATATAATAATATATATAAACACTATATATATATATATATATGTATATATATATGTTATATCTGCTTCTATATGTATCCATTACATATATATATTAAAAGATATATATATATATATACATAGATATATATATAATGGTATTATATTAATATATATATATTGCATATGTACATGTATACATATATTTACATACACATAGTATTATATGTGTGTAGTGTGCGCAGCGTGCGTGATCTTATAACATGATATAATAATATATATTATATATATATAATATATATAAAAAATAGACTATTATATATATATATAGATATCCATATAATATATATATATATATATAGTAGATATATCGATACACACATACATGATATAAATACAATATATATGTATGTATATATAGATTATATATGTACATGATATATAATTATGTATATGTATATTATCCTATATATATTATCTATATATACATATATTATAATAATCGATATATTAATATATTATATATATCTGTCTATATCTATATAATACTAATATATAATGATATAGATAATATATATATAGTGTATATAGTGTATATATAGATATATTATATATATATATTATATATATAATATTATATATATATATATATATATATATATATATATATATCTATATATCTCTCTCTGTGTGCGTGTATGCATATTTGTATGTATATATTTGCATATATACATGTATATGTATCCATATATATATGTATGTATATATATATATATATACATATATATATATATATGTATATGTATTTGTAGATGTATATGTATATGTATCGACGTATGTACGTGTGTGTGTGTGTGTGTGTCTATATATATATATGTTGAATTAGTATATTCAGTTTTGATGACAACAAACCCTAGTGTAAAATGCTCTTAAGCAATGTTGCTCCAAGCAAAGTTCTCCAAACAGGCATACACTGTCATTTTCAATATGCGTCTTAACTTGTTTGCTGAATGTTGAGAACAAGTCTTAAGAACAGGTCTCATCCCTTGATGACTCACGCTCAAGTCAAGGACACCACCTCCATAAGTTGATTGTGTGTCAAGATCAGTTCCCGAACTCAAGCAATACAAGAACAACCTGGCAAACAGGCTAGGTGTTTCAGGGACAATCCAGCAAACAGGCCTTTCTGAACTCAAGCGATACAAGAACAACCTGGCAAACAGGTTGGTCTAGGTGGTTGGGGCAGCGTATTCGTCTTGAACAAGATGACTGGATCTACAACAAGATGTCTTGGGTAATTTAGGTTTTATTTTTTAGACTCTTGTTAATATGCCAATCTTAAAAAGTCTCTAACTAACCACTCTTGAATTGGTTGCGCTATTTGCTTCAGAACACCAAGTTTGAACAACCCTGTAAACAGGGTACCTAGGGTGTTTCTGAACTGCAACGGCCAAACCCGGTCACTTTGGAAAACTTATTTTGGTTGGCCAAAAGCTCTAATATATTTTGATAAAATTCCAAGACAGCAATTTAAGCTGTAGGAAATCTTTTGATATGAAAATCACTTGGGAGATTTGCAAAACTGATTTTGGAAAATATTTACCAAAACCGAAAATATTTCTCTCTTATCCTTTGGAAAGTGATTAATTCAAAATTCAAGCTGAGATTCTTTTCCAGGTATTTCACGGCTATTTTTAAGGGGAAAAGATAGTCTTTTATCCTCCAAAATCAAATCCCTACAATATTGGGAAACTCTATCCTCATTGGATCTTTTAGCCGTTGGAATTCTCTGTGCTAAGCAAAAATCTATCTTTGCTAAACATAGCTGATTTTATCACTTCTCCTTGTTTTTGACCGTTGGATTTTTTGTTTAAAAACTCAACATTTCACTCCCATTCATTAGAAGAAAAAACGAGAAACATACACAACATACGCAAAAAGGGAGAAGTGCAAAAGTGGTTTTTCTAGTGAGAAGAATTTTTCGAGCTACTCTTGAGAAAAGAAAAACCGAGACAAGTTGTGTTTAAGCTGAGCTTTCAAGATATTGGCATACTAGGACCTCATTGTACCTTACATCTGCTTAAATCAGAAGCACCCCCGTAAGGTGTTTTGTAACCCTGATCTTGGATCAGAAAAGTGAGTGAGTGGTCCTCAGTCGTGTGGACTTTGGACGTGTCCAATCTGGTGAGATTTGGACGTGGTGTAACCTTTCTTAGAAAAGAAGGTTACGTGGTTGCAAGTTGTAACAAGGTGTGTTACATTTGTAACGTGTGAAGCCCGTTAGTGAAAGTGGTTAAATCCTACACGAGGTAGGTCGTGGTTTTTCACACCTCAGTTGGGCTAGAGGTGTTTTTCCACGGAAAAATTGTGTGTGCTTTATTTCCGCATTTATCTTGTTGATTTTCGCCTTTGAGCAAATTGAAAACATCTGGTGCAAACAAGTCAGAAGGTTGTTTGTAATTCAAGAACAATCTCTGCAATCAGGAGGGTGTTTGTCAGTAAGTACGCAAAAATCGAACACCACAATTCACCCCCCTCTTGTGGGTAAGTGCTCATAAATTCAACAAGTGGTATCAGAGCAGGTTCTCTCACAAAAGGGCTAACACCTTGAGAGATTCTGAAGATGAGTACACCACAAGGAATCCTTGAAGGGCAATCCATTACTCGGCCACCCTATTTCAACGGCCAACATTATAGTTGGTGGAAGAATAGGATGGAGAACTATATTCAGGCAGAAGATTATGAATTGTGGATGCTCATCAAGAACGGGCCCCTTGTTCCCACCAAGGTGCTTGAAGATGGTAAGAAGGTTCCCAAGGAACCCATAGAGTTTGATGCTGAAGACTATAAGAAAATGGAAAAGAATGCCAAGGCCAAGAAGCTATTATATTTTGGCCTAGGTCCAGATGAATATACACGTATCTCGGAGTGTGAGTCAGCCCAGGAGATATGGAATGCCCTCCAAGTAGCTCATGAAGAAACAAGTCAAGTCAAACAATCACGTATTGAGCTACTCATGAGGCAATATGAGTTGTTTGATATGGGTGATCGTGAGAACGTGATGGATATGTACACACGCTTCACCCACATAACAAACGAGCTAAAATCCCTGGGAAAATCCTTCACCATAGAAGAGCTGGTGAGGAAGATTCTAAGGATTTTGCCTCGGTCTTGGGAAGCGAAGGTGACAGCCATCCAAGAAGCTAAAGACATGAACAAGATCACCCTTAACGAGTTGATTGGCAATCTTCAAACCTATGAGCTCAGAAAGAACTCACAACAAAAAGAGGAGCAGAAGAAGGATCGTGGGCTTGCCTTGAAAGCACAAGAGGATGATGACTCTGACCTTGAGGATGAAGAGATGGCCTTAATGACACGAAAGTTCAAGAAATTCTTCAAAAAGGTCAAAGAAAACAGCAGAAGAAAGGACTTCAGTAAATCCAGAAACACCCCCGAGAACAGTTCACAGGGTGTTTTAAATGTGGCAAACCAGATCACCTTGTGAAAAACTGCCCTCTGCTTCGAGAAGAGCAGGAGTTCGAACAACCCAGAAAACAGGTTCGAAAACAACCTGTGAACACCTCAGGCAAAAGATTCTCGAAGGCTATGCTTGCTGCCTGAGGAGACTCTTCTGAGGATGAAGGTGAATCTGAAAGTGAAGGAGATGCTGTAGCTCTGATGGCACAAAGTGACTCAGATTCAGATGATGAATCCACAAACAGCTTGACTGATCTCAAGAACAAGGTACGTGGGCTCAATAAAGCAACTCTCGAAAAACTTTTGTATACCTTGATGGATACTTGTGCTGAATTGAAACGAGATGTCCGAGACCTAGAACTAGAAAATGAGATCCTTAAGAATGAGAAACTTGAGGCTGAAAGAGAAATTCTAGCTTCACATCAAACCATAAATGACCTTAGGGAGACCTTGATCTTGAACGAAGTAAAATATACCACCAATCAAGCCAAGGCTGAAAAGGAAACCCTTGAGCTTAAAGAAAAGGTCGAAGTTTTGCTTGCTGAAAACAAGAACCTGTCGGCTAAAGCAAAATGCACAGAACACGACCTTGCCACAAACAGGTTGTGGAACAAGTCCTCACAAGCCCTTGATTGGTTAAACACTCACCACAGTCGAAACAAAAAGGGACTTTGATATAAGCCTAAACGAACCGTTTACCCAATCCATAGAAAGTATGTGGGATTACCAGAAAACATTGTTTGCTTTCATTATGGTAAAACTGGTCACTATCAATATTCATGTCCTTCAAGAAGGTATGCCATTGAAAAGAATGAAAGGTATGTGAAACAAATCTAGATTAGGAAAGATGAGCTTTATTTGTCTAAAAGAATGGGACCCAAGTGGATCTGGGTTCCCAAAACTAACCCTTGATTTGTTTTGCAGGCTAAAGTGAGAGAGAACAACCCCACAAACAACGCAGCAAACAGGGTAAGAAACATCCTGGCGAATAGTTCAGAAAATAACCTTGAAAACAGGCAGCTGTGGTATGTTGATAGTGGGTGTTCGCGGCATATGACCGGGAAAAAATCAAACTTTCTCTCACTTACAGCTTCAACCGGTGGGAGCGTGGCTTTTGGAAATGGCAAGTCTGGGACAATTGTCGGTAGAGATAGCATTGGTAAAACTCTCTCCCACTCAATTGATAATGTGCACTTAGTTGATGGTTTAAAGCATAATTTACTAAGTGTGTCCCAACTGTGTGACAAGAACAATCTAGTAGTGTTCTCACGAACACATTGCTTGGTTGTCAATGCCAACACAGGAGACGTTGTGTTAAAGGGGAAGCGTCACAAAAATGTTTACAAAGTTTGTATTTCCACACTTCTCCAAAACAACCTGACTTGTTTGAGTGCTGTGAATGATGATATAATACTCTGGCACAAGAGACTAGGTCATGCAAGCCTTACTCTTTTAAACAAACTTGTTTCCAAAGACTTAGTTGTTGGACTACCTTCCATCAAGTTTAATGATGACAGGGTATGTGAAGCTTGTGCAAAAGGAAAACAAGTCAGATTGTCTTTTAAATCAAAAAGGTGTGTTAGCACTACCCGACCTCTTGAATTATTACACATTGATCTATGTGGTCCTATGAGGATAACAAGTAGAGGTGGGAAGAGGTATGTGCTTGTCATAGTGGATGATTACTCTCGATTTACTTGGACCCTGTTCTTGGCCTCCAAGGATGAAACTTTTGAGAATTTTATTGCCCTTCTCAAAAAGGTTGAAAAGAGAGTAGGACACTCATTGGTTAGCTTGAGGTCTGATCATGGTACTGAATTTGAAAATGCAAGTTTTACAGAATTTTGTAATACGCATGGTGTTGATCATAACTTCTCGGCCCCAAGAACACCCCAACAGAATGGGGTGGTTGAGCACAAAAACCGCTCCCTAGAAGACATGACTAGGACAATGCTTATTGCTAGTGGTCTTCCTAGGAACTTTTGGGCAGAAGCTTTGAACACATCATGTTACATTATGAATAGATGTATGATTAGACCTATTTTGAACAAAACTCCCTACGAACTCTTCAAAGGCAGAAAGCCCAACATTATGCATTTAAGAACATTCGGTTGTAGGTGTTTTGTGCATAATAATGGGAAGGATGCTTTAGAAAAGTTTGATCCCAGGAGTGATGAGGCAATATTTCTCTGTTATTCCTCTCACAGCAAGGCATACAAAGTCTTTAACAAAAGAACCTTGTGCGTTGAGGAAAGTGTGCATCTGCTTTTTGATGAATCGAACACTTTGAATAAGAATGGTGCACAGGAAGAAGAGTTTGAATTAGGTCTTATCCGAAAAGAAGTGTTGCCCCATGAGAGACAAGGTAAGAACACCATGGAGACAACAGGCCCAGAAGTTGTTCCTCAAAACGGCAGGCAAGGTGAACACCAAACAGGGGGAAACACCGTTGAACCCTGTTCGGGACCATGTTCTTTAGGAACAGGCTTACAAACAGGTGCAGAAACAGGCTCAAGAGGTGTTCGTGAGCCTAATTCTCTAAATTTTCTGGCTAGAGTAGAGCATGTGTCTGTGGATCCACTTACTCCACGACCATGGAAGCACCATAGTTCACACCCCCTTGATCAAATTCTATCTGATATTAACAGTGGAGTGCAAACTAGGTCTAAGCTTAAGAATTTCTGTACTTTCTATGCTTTTCTCTCTAACATTGAGCCAAAGAATGTGAATGAAGCTCTTGCAGATTCAGATTGGGTCACGGCAATGCAAGAAGAGCTCCATCAATTTGAAAGAAACAGAGTATGGCACCTGGTACCTAAACCTGCAGAGAGAACAATCATTGGAACCAAGTGGGTGTTCCGAAACAACTGGATGAGTCAGGAACAGTCACTAGGAACAAGGCACGGCTGGTTGTTCAAGGGTATAACCAAGAAGAAGGGATCGATTATGAAGAAACCTTTGCACCAGTTGCTAGAATTGAGGCTATTCGAATCCTAATAGCGTTTGCAGCTCATATGGAAATCAAGCTATATCAAATGGACGTGAAAAGTGCATTCCTAAACGGATACCTTAAAGAAGAGGTGTATGTCAAACAACCCCCTGGTTTTGAAAACAGTGAATTTCCTAACCATGTTTTCAAACTTGACAAAGCTCTTTATGGTTTAAAACAAGCTCCTAGAGCTTGGTATGAACGTTTGTCAAGTTTTTTACTTGAAAATAATTTTAGAAGAGGCAAGGTAGACAATACCTTGTTTCTAAAATCTAAGGGGGAACATTTATTGATTGTCCAAATATATGTTGATGACATTATATTTGGTGCAACTCATCATGATTTATGCAATGAATTTTCAAATATGATGAGGAGTGAGTTTGAGATGAGCATGATGGGTGAGCTTAACTTTTTCTTAGGCTTACAAATCAAGCAAACTCCAAACGGCACCATGATCCATCAACAAAAGTATATCAAGGAGCTACTTAAGCGTTTTGGGATGGAGTCGGCCAAATCCATAGACACTCCTATTTCTCCTTCAACCAAGTTGGTTATGGATGATGGGAGTCCCTCAGTTGAGGAGAAACTCTATAGGGGCATGATTGGGTCACTCCTATACCTAACCGCTAGTAGACCAGATATTGTTTTTAGTGTTGGTTTATGTGCCCGTTTTCAGTCTAATCCTAAGGAAACTCATCTTAAGGCTGTTAAACGGATACTAAGATATTTGAAATATACACCCAATTTAGCTTTATGGTATCCTAGAGGTTGCAATTTTGATCTTGTTGGATATGCTGACGCTGACTATGCTGGATTCCTAGTTGATAGAAAGAGTACCTCAGGTATGGCTCACTTTCTTGGACCTTGTTTGGTATCTTGGGCTACCAAGAAGCAACATTCAGTTGTCATGTCCACAGCAGAAGCTGAATATGTTGCAGCAGCTTCATGTTGTGCTCAACTGTTGTGGATAAGACAATAGCTTAAGGACTTTTGTGTTGACACTGGATGCATTCCTATTTTTTGTGATAACACAAGTGCAATTAACATTGCCAAAAATCCATGTCAACATAAAAGAACAAAGCATATTGACATTCGACATCATTTCTTGAGAGATAATGTTGAAAAGGGTTTAATTTCTATGAATTTTTGCACAACGGAAAATCAAATTGCTGATATATTCACTAAGGCACTAGCTAGAGATCAATTTGAGAGAAATAGACTGGAACTAGGGTTGGTAAGAACACCTTGAGATACTTGTTTCCAAGACATGAACTAGGTTTGGTAAAAACAACCTCTACACCCTGTTCTTTCCCCTTGTTTGCAAATCTTATTAGCAACTGATGTGATTTATGTACAATGAGTGCATACACTCGAATTGCGTGCATTTTTTTTATTTATACAAAGAGTGCAGCATAAGGGGATGTACTAAGGATCACTGGAGCAACTCTACCACCCTTAGTACCAATGAGTCAAATCAAGATCAAACGGCGAAGAATAGGCAGGTATCTTGATCGAACGGAAAGAACAGGTACGTCCCTTGGTTGTTCGATGCATATGGGATTGTGTTTTCTTTAAACCTCCCTCCTTACCAAGGCACACGCCTTTAATGTTCTCAACCGTTGCAAACCTAGAGATCTTTAAAAGATTTTGGGTGCTCTCTCTCTCTTTAAATGCCCTGTTCTCAGTTCATCTTTTCACCTGACTTCATCTCGCTCAAAAGCAAACTCTAATCTCTCTCCTCTAGCAACAATGGCTTCCAACAACACCTCTCACTCAAAAGCCCTAGTTCTTGCGTCCTCAATCCCTGCTCCCCCTCACCCAATCCTGTACAAGCCTTTCAGATTTCTGAAAAGCTTGTTCCTAAAGTCAGTTGGGATAGGGATGGACGATATTCCCTTTAATTGTGGAAGGCAATTGGTGTTTCTTGTGGGGACAGTTGCATGTCCCATTAAAGTAGAGTCGGAGGGTGCACCATCGGGGCCTCAAGACAAAATCTTGGAAACCCCTAAAGGGTTTAGTGATAATTTCGAACCCTGTTCTTTTGGGCTGTTTCCTGAAACAGTGCCAAAAATCGGGGATGACTCTTTCAACGCCCCGTGTGTGGAGGATCTGAATGTCGATTTCCGAGGGAATGCGAATGAGACATCAGAGGAGAGTTAGGAGAAGGATTCTCTCCCTGAGGTTGAACTTACTACTCCGGTTGCTCAAACCGGAGAGAAAAGGAAAGGGGTGAAATTAGTGGCCAAGCGTAGCAGAACGCCAAGAACAAGGCCACAACCAAGGTCTCAGCCCCCTCAAACTCCCTCTTCTCCAACAGCCTCCAAGCCTTCTCGCAAATCTGCAAGAATAGCTTTTCAATCCGCTCCCCGTATCTCCAAACCCTCTGCTCCAATCATCGAGGAGATTTCCTCTTCTTCTAACGAAAGGTTCTCGAGTTCTGACTCTGAGAACACCTCTTTCAAACAGGGGACACCAGTGTTCTCCGAGTCCTCTGAAGATCAAGCCCCTCAATCAACCTCTAAACCTGCTGTGAAGTCCTCCCCTGCAAACTCACCCCTCAAACGAAAGCCCAGAACAGCTCCCCTACCAGACGCTACCACCTCTGTTCCTCCTCCTAAACGTCCAAAGAAGTCCACTCCCTCTCCTATGTCTGACAAGCATGCGCAATTGCTTAAGCGCAATGTCGTCAGGGGGAAGGTAGTTAATGTACGTTTTTTCGAGGGACAGGGTCTGGGGGTGTTCCTACACAAGTTGCGAGTCCAAGGCTGGCTCGACTTGTTTGCAAACACCCAGTTGGGGTGTTCTGTGCCTGAGTTGGCTGAGTTTTACGCCAACTGCAGTGTCACCAAAGGGGTGGTGACAAGTTTTGTGAATGGGCAAGGCATTAAGGTTGATGAACCCACACTTGGGAAAATATTGGGGGTGCCCTCACAAGGCTTTGCTGTGTATGTGAGGAAAGACAAAACTGCCCTGGAAACAGCCAGGCTCCTAGAGGTGTCCCAACGCCTCAGTCAGAAACAGGGCCTGAGAATACCCCTCTCGGTTAAGAAGGGTGAAATGACCTCCCTGCACCAACTACTGTTTATGTTCACCATCAAGAACATAATTCCGCGAGATCAAGGGCGAAACTCAGCAGATGCCCTCGATCAATGTCTGGTGGGCCTACTGGATCGGGAGGAACCAATAAACCTCCCTGCACTCATGGTTCGCCACATAGGGCAAATTGCAAACACCACCCGAGCCCATGATCTTGGCTATGGGTTTCTGCTGACAAGGGTGTTTGAGCACTTTGGGATAGCGCTCACACGGAGAGTGGCGGCCCAAATCATTGATGAGATTGGGATTGACACCCTGCTAGGGTGTGGCTATGAGGTTGGCGAAGGGTCAGTCTCCAAACAGGGTCGTCGACCACCTCGACCACCTGTTTCTGGGCAACCTTCCATCAAGGATGAGGCTGTTCTTGAGGACAATGCTCGCCTCAAGGATGAGCTCTCCGCCGTCAAGGCTGCTCTTGCTGAGGAACAAGCCCTCTCCGCCAAACGCCATGAAGATTTGCTTGCCCTTCTCTCCACCCTTGCCCCCAGCATTCCTCCTCTGCAAACGAAACCACCCCTTGCTCCCTGATTGTCTTAGCTGGTCTCTATTCTCCTCCTCCTCCTCTCTTAGTTTTGTTGTTTTGGCATTGTACTACTTTTCTTTGCAATGAAATATCTATTTGCAATGCTTTATATGCTTTTCTTGCGACCATCCTGTTGTTCTTGCTTTTTAATGATGCTAAAAGGGGGAAGAATAGTGTAACCTATTGATAAAGTTTGACGAATGAGCCTGACCTTGACTCGATAGGGTGGGTTGACCTCTAACTCCTTGTACTTCGTGGATCTCTATCAGCATTCAATTTTTTTTAATATGGACACTTGGTTTGTCATCATCAAAAAGGGGGAAATTGTTGGATTAGTATATTCAGTTTTGATGACAACAAGCCCAAGTGTAAAATGCTCTTAAGTAATGTTGCTCCAAACAAAGTTCTCCAAACAGGCATACACTGTTATTTTCAATATGCGTCTTAACTTGTTTGCTGAATGTTGAGAACAAGTCTTAAGAACAGGTCTCATACCTTGATGACTCACGCTCAAGTCAAGAACACCACCTCGATGAGTTGATTGTGTGTCAAGATCAGTTCCTGAACTCAAGCAATATAAGAGCAACCTGGCAAACAGGCTAGGAATTTCAAGGACAATCCAGCAAACAGGCCTTTCTGAACTCAAGCGATACAAGAACAACCTGGCAAACAGGTTGGTCTAGGTGGTTGGGGCAGCGTATTCGTCTTGAACAAGATGACTGGATCTACAACAAGATGTCTTGGGTAATTTAGGTTTTATTTTTTAGACTCTTGTTAATATGCCAATCTTGAAAAGTCTCTAACTAACCACTCTTGAATTGGTTGCGCTATTTGCTTCAGAACACCAAGTTTGAACAACCCTGTAAACAGGGTACCTAGGGTGTTTCTGAACTGCAACGGCCAAACCCGGTCACTTTGGAAAACTTATTTTGGTTGGCCAAAAGCTCTAATATATTTTGATAAAATTCCAAGACAGCAATTTAAGCTGTAGGAAATCTTTTGATATGAAAATCACTTGGGAGATTTGCAAAACTGATTTTGGAAAATATTTACCAAAACCGAAAATATTTCTCTCTTATCCTTTGGAAAGTGATTAATTCAAAATTCAAGCTGAGATTCTTTTCCAGGTATTTCACGGCTATTTTTAAGGGGAAAAGATAGTCTTTTATCCTCCAAAATCAAATCCCTACAATATTGGGAAAACTCTATCCTCATTGGATCTTTTAGCCGTTGGAATTCTCTGTGCTAAGCAAAAATCTCTCTTTGCTAAACATAGCTGATTTTATCACTTCTCCTTGTTTTTGACCGTTGGATTTTTTGTTTAAAAACTCAACATTTCACTCCCATTAGAAGTGAAGAAAAAACGAGAAACATACACAACATACGCAAAAAGGGAGAAGTGCAAAAGTGGTTTTTCTAGTGAGAAGAATTTTTCGAGCTACTCTTGAGAAAAGAAAAACCGAGACAAGTTGTGTTTAAGCTGAGCTTTCAAGATATTGGCATACTAGGACCTCATTGTACCTTACATCTGCTTAAATCAGAAGCACCCCCGTAAGGTGTTTTGTAACCCTGATCTTGGATCAGAAAAGTGAGTGAATGGTCCTCAGTCGTGTAGACTTTGGACGTGTCCAATCTGGTGAGATTTGGACGTGGTGTAACCTTTCTTAGAAAAGAAGGTTACGTGGTTGTAAGTTGTAACAAGGTATGTTACATTTGTAGCGTGTGAAGCCCGTTAGTAAAAGTGGTTAAATCCTACACAAGGTAGGTCGTGGTTTTTCACACCTCAGTTGGGCTAGAGGTGTTTTCCACGGAAAAATTGTGTGTGCCTTATTTCCGCATTTATCTTGTTGATTTTCGCCTTTGAGCAAATTGAAAACATCTGGTGCAAACAAGTCAGAAGGTTGTTTGTAATTCAAGAACAACCTCTACAATCAGGAGGGTGTTTGTCAGTAAGTACGCGAAAATCGAACACCACAATTCACCCCCCTCTTGTGGGTAAGTACTCCTAAATTCAACAAC
>JAKOGI010005386.1:0-12771 GCA_029747015.1 Carnegiea gigantea | reverse complement strand
TATATATATATGTATATATATATATAGGTATGTATATATATTTATATATGCGTATATATGTACACACACGCGCGCGCACACACACACACACACATATATATATATTTATGCATATATACATACGCACATATATACATACATACATACGTACATATATATATATATATATACATATATATTTTTATATATAAATATACATATATTTGTGTAAACATATATATATATATATATATATGTAGGTACCCACACACACATACATACGTATGTACATATATATATATACATATATATATATATATATATATATATATATATATATATATGTATGTATGTATGTATGCACACATACACTCATACATACATGTATAAATGTATACACATACGCACACACATATATCCATATGCTTATATATACATATGCATGTCTCTCTAGATGTGCGCGCGCACGCACATGCACGCACACGCACATGTATATTTTTTTTGTGCGTGTGTGGTGTGAGTATATATATGTGTACACACACACACACACACACATATATATATATATATATATATATTTATACGCGTACACATATATATATATATGTATATGTATTTATATACGTATATATACATATATATGCTTATACAGATATGTATGTATTACATATATATATATATATATCATATATATATATATATATAGTATATGTATATGATATATAGAGTATCTATATCCAGATATATATAGCTATATATATATATATACATATATATATAAATTATATACATATATATATATAAACCACAGGCAATATGTTATACATACATGCATACATAATTATATACATGCATAGAGATATATATATATATCTATAAGACCTATATAGAGAATATATATATATATATCAATAGGTATAAATATATATGTATACATATACAAGTATTACATATATATGTATACATATATTGTATACATATATATGTATCTCATACAATACATGATATATATATCATATATATAAATATATATATATATATATATATATATATATATATATATATACTATATGCTATATGTATATATGTTTGCATATGTATATGTTTGTGTGCATGTTTATATATGTGTATATGTTTTTACATATACACATATACATAAATATATATATTTATGTATATATACATGTATATATGTATATGTATGCATATATATGCATGCACAGACACAGACACAGACACAGACACAATATATATATATATATATATATATATATATATATATATATATATATATATATGTATGTATATGTATATGTTTCTATATGTATATATATATTCATACATATATACACACACACACACACACACACACACACACACACACACAAACATACATACACACGTACACACATACTGTAACGCCCCCGGCCCCTAGGCTCGGAAGCGTTATGCTTTCCTAAGTTCTTACTTAATTCCTGGGACGAAACGGGCAGAGTTCCCCCTAAAAACTGACCATTTCCAGGCTAAAAGCCTTACAATAAGTCCCTGTAAATCAACTGAAGCGCAAAACATTTAAAACATAGCTCAACGGCCACACGCCGAAGTTCATAACTCGACGAGCCACTCACTCAGAGTACACTAACCAGATTGATTCATGAATAGAGAAGAAATGGAAGATACAACTCAGCGGTTAACAAAGCCGGAGTATTAAGATTTACATCCTAAAACATAGCTAAATTAAACCAAGAAGACATCTAACTAACTTGATGGTTGGCTCAGACGGCCATACAGAGCGACCTTTATACCGTATGCATTACATGAACTGGAATAATCGTTTACAGACCTTTATAAACTAAGGGTACATTACATAACTTCATTAAACACGTAAGATCCCTTCAAATGAGCACATACGACGCCTCGTAAGCAACAATAGGTTCCTTCTGGACTTATCTGACTCAACTTCTTCCTGTCAGACAGAAAACCTGGGGAAAAGGGGAAAGAGTAATGGGATGAGCAACCACACGCTCAGTGAGTTTCCCCCAACCCCCTTAAAATCAAAACCGTTGCAGGCAATACTATCTTTACTAGTCACATATCACGTTTCTATACTTTACTATCATAATAGATATTCATAGAACCTTTATGGGAGGATCACTAAACATAAACTTCACTTCGACCACTCAATCATATTTTTGGGTTCCTCAACGATGGAGTTCTTTACTAGTAAGCAGTTAGGCACGTGAGTAAGTGTCGAAGGCTAAGTATAAGGATCTTTTCTTTTCATAACATAACTTCCTAATACTCCATTTGAACTACACATGAACCCTCAATCATATGATGTGTATATAAGGTTATCCTTTTCATAAATACACTTTTCTTGGCATTTCATTCATATAATATACACATCACACACATAAACACATATCAAGCATTTAAGTACCTTTAAACATCATATTAAGCTGTATGACACCCTCGCATGCTATTCACATATCAACGTTCATTCATATAATATACATATCACACACATAAACACATATCAAGCATTTAAGTACCTTTAAACATCACATTAAGCTATATGACACCCTCACATGCTATTCACATATCAACGTTCATTCTTTTAGGAAGAGACACCATCATTCATGGAATTTTTAACGTGCTATAACTTTCTTTCTCATCTCATACACTTTAACTCAGACAAATTTGTTATGAATAAGAATGAGGCCACATAAGATTAGAATCCACGTTCAACCATACTTAAGAATCATTCATAATGCATCCATCGAAAGCTTTCCTTTAATACATAGGCTAAGAATCCACATTCAAACATGCTTGAGGATCATTTCATAACTCATTCATTGAAAACTTGCTTTCTTTCGTTGAAAACGTTTTCTTAGTCTTCAAAGGAAGTTTTATTTCGTTTGGTCGTGTAACGACCCTTATAAACTTTTCATACATCATTCCATATAGCCTTTTGGGCCCATAAAAAGAACTTTCTTTCCTTTTTAATCGTTTAAAAATGGCAAAGGGCCAATTGCTTTTTTTAACTTAGTACAAAAGTACTTCTGGCATAAGATCATTACAGGGTGCTGATTGGGTGAGAACTATTCTCGACCCCATAGTGAGACCTAACGCGCACGCTTAAGCTCTTACTCCCGCGATGGCTACATATAACATATCGGACCATTACATTAGCCCTCGTCAGGGCCTCTAGGGTTTATCCGGACTTGTCCCCTAGGTTAACATTATTTACATCATATGATATTGTCCGCAGCACATTATCTTAGCCACTTAAAGCGTATCAGCCATAACGGCTAGTAATTTTCTGTTTCAAACAATAAAATCATTCAATGTATAATTCCCATCTCCCTTTTGTTAAAAACGTTTTAGGGATTCCTCCCAAACACTATTTGAATAGCTAAAATAGGCCATAGCTCGTTACTAGACATGGCTATTATTTATTTAAAACACATGAAAAGTCATTTGCTAAAACATCACCCTTCCACACACATGTTACATTTTAAACATACAAGGAAAAGGAAAATACACATATCACATTTAAACACTTCGTAATCATTTCAACACAATGAGCTACACATGGCCTCGCAATCCACACGATTGCGGTAATTTCACAACCCGAACTCCCTCCTCACAAGCACCGTACCACAGGACCTCGAACGCTCATAATTCTTTCCTCAAACCATCCAACTATCAACTCGATTCATCGATTTATTAATCACAACATATTATCATATTAGCTTATGTAAAAGGGAGTAAGGTTTAAGCTCTTACCTGAGCAACCAGCACTATTCAACGGTGCATTACAACAAGCGTACATATAGCCACATTTATCCATAATTCGACAACACTTTATTCAGTAAATCAAACATAATTTGATTCTAAACATATACGATGCATTTCGAGGTAACTTTCCTAAGCATGAATGTACTAAAAAGGGTTCGAATGAAAGCTAAACATATTTCAATAGCTTCGAATTTAATTTGTTTACATGCATTAGCTAGTTTAACTCGAATCGAAGCTAAACGCGTTTATACAACTTCGAGATTAATTCCTTTAACATCTAATCCACTTGATTCGAAGCTAAACACATCTCTTTAACCTCGAAATTAGCTCATTTGCATGCATCGGTTAATCAATTCGAATGGAAGCTAAACACGTTAAAAGGACTTCGATTTTAATTCTTTTTCATACATTAACTCATTAACTTGAATCGATGCTAAACACGTTAAACTAACTTCGTTTTTAATCCTTTTTCATGCATCAACTAATTAACTTGAATCGATGCTAAACACGTTAAATTAACTTCGAATTAACATTTCAACCATAAATTACATTCATTGTTTCGAATCGACGCTAAACACATTTAATTTACTTTAAATTACAATCTCAGGCATAAATTGACTACATGAATCGAATTTAAGCAGGTATAGCTCACTTCTTGACATTTCTAACGCATTTAGCAAACCCTAACTTGACATGCAACATCAATCTGCTGAAAACATTTTTGAAATTAGTAATAGCTTAGGAGGCGAGAACACCCACCTGGACTCCAAGCTAAGGACCTGTTCTAAGGGCTTTTGAGCTCGATTTGGATGCTGAAAAACCTCAATTCTCGATTCAATTAGCCCTAAACGCACACCCAAACGCTGAGGTCGAAACCCTAGCCTGACACCGATCCGAATCCGTCCTTCCCAAGACAGAATCTGCTGTTGCTCGTGGCGGTTTCAGCCCGCCCTAGCGGTCGCCGAAACGACGCCCACCGTCGACCCTCACCTTCGACCTCCAACCTCGCTGATATCCTCTCTCAATCTCGCTCAGTCTCACTCTCTCTCTCTTTGTCATTCTCCGCTCGCCGGCTGGTCGCCACCGCTAGGCCGTCGCCGTCACCATCGCCGTCGCCGTCGTCGGCCAGCCTCCTTCACCCCCCATCGCTCAGCCTCTCTCTCTCTCTCTCTCTCTCTCCCCTCTCCCGTGAGGTTCGTGGGGCAGGGGCAGAGAACCCCCCCTCATCGCGCCTTTCTCCAAGAGAAGGGGGCTCGGCCCCTCTTTGTTCTCCTTTTTTTTTGGTTAATAACTCAATCAACTAAAATTGCCTGTCTAATTTCTAATCTCGTACCTCACAACCTATCCCGAATCGATAATACGACCCTTCGTCGATTATTCGATCTCAAAAACGTCTAAGTCCAATTCAATAAACCACAAACTAATTCTAAGGTTAAAAACCTTATCGTTTTCGGGAAACGACTAAATAAATCGAATAACGACTAAATTAAACTATCGATATCATTTAAAGGCATAAATGACACGAATTGATTTTGAAATCAATAATAGCAATAATAATCTCGTCTTTAATGAAATTATAGTTCTCAAAAGCACATCGATAATAATATAATTCATACAATTACTAAAAATACGAATTTAGAACGTAAAAAGGAGATTTAATTAGCTCAACGGAAAACGAAAATGCGGGGTCTTACACTCTTCCCCCCTTAAAAGAATTTCGTCCTCGAAATTCTAAATCCAAGTTCGGTCTTCCCTAGAACGCACGTACATAACTAAGATCTACGCGGTAGGTTTTCAAAAGGTTTCATTTTGCAGACTCTACTTCTTTTAAAATCAAAAGAAAATTGTCTTATGGTATCCAGTCTCCTCCTCGCCAATCTCTTCAAGCGTCTACTCACTCTATTTAGGCGCCGAGGGCAAATCGCATTGAAGTGAGGCAAATGAGTTGGCGTGGATAACCATATCGAGCTTGTTTTGAAAATGAAACATAGATTTTTGATAATCTAAACTCAGTTTGCATGGCAGGCAACAACTCTATGCATATGCACCTACAAGTGAGCATCTAAAGGTGTGGCAACCGGGACGATGAGATGGCAAGGTTACATATGGTAGTCTCATTCTAAAACATGAATTCAGTCACTTTTGGAATCATGATGATCATCATGGAAACTTCTACAACACATTGGGAATAATAAGAAAGTCACATAACACCACATAGCATTACTCGAGCACAATAATATCGCATGGCATCAGCATTTCAGCATTCTCAAGTCTACGAATTGGAGGTAACATGCAACCGACTAATATACATTTAGCAAGCAATTTACAAAATGAAAACATATATGATTGACATTCCTATATTCTTATATCAATTCCAGCTAACTTATGAGTCTTACATTCATCGTAACTTAGACAGGACATGTCAAGGTCGTACGAAGGGGTTAATTAAGTAGCACTGAAATCAAAAATCACGAATCAATATAAACTAGCGTATCATGTCGATAAGAATAACTTTGAGATGGAAATGCTAAAGCATAATATAAGTCGATAGTTTTGATGGTGGGGAGACTTTCTCTAAGGTCTCTACTTGGAACTGATTGTCTCTTGAGTCATAAATCCATACAAATGAAGGGTTATGCTTATCCAATAGCTTTAATACTTGATTTGTTGCAAGAATATATGAGTGCAGGCTTCTAAGGTCGTCTCAACATGTTCTAGATATGTGTGTATGCAGTTATTTAGCTATAATATGGAATCATAGAATTCGGGGAATGTAAATAACGTGTCAGAGGTCATGTCATGCCCTTATTTATAAAACTTATGCCATTGGCTAATCAAGCCACATGCCAAGCCAACTTAAGTCAAGCAAATACCAAGATACGCATTTACTAAGCCAATCATCCACAGGATTCTTGAAAATTACGTGTTATGACATGATCCCGAGTATTCTACCATACTACTTTCTTAAACATGAGATATATATATATATATATATATATATATATATATATATATATATATATATATATATATATATATATATATATATATATATATATATATATATATGTCTATGAACGTTATTCATGTAAATGCAGTTTTATCGTCTTTTAGTCGTGCATTACATACATCGAGTTCGACTAATCCAACTATAACGCAAGAGAACAGTATTGATGGGCTGTGAATGATGATCCAAGAGTCATGGTGCGAAACTAACTACACAAATCAAATCGTTCTAACTAATACAGCCACATGTTCAATCAAACTCAAGCCAAGCAATTACAAAACTCACTTTATTGGCATTTGATCACAAACACGTCGATGGTTCCATACAACGATCCTATCTATATGTATTCTTATGGTCTTACACAGCACATGACATCATAACAAATCTTTAAGGCATGTGGACCCACATGTTGTCACATAGGAAGAACACCTAGACATGTAGGTATGCGTGTAATCCTCTTTTTGCAGTCTATAGTCAATGACATGCTCTAAAACCCATCCAATTTAGGAAAGATTGGTGTTGAGCAGCTAGAATTATGTGAGTATGGTTGACGTCAATGGCCTCATAGGCATACATTGAGGTCTTATGAGGTACATCTATCTTACAGGTGATCGTAGGAGTCTTATTGTAGGTCGCTGGCCTTAGGAGGGATCGTCTACGATGTGCAATTCCAAAGTCTACTAGGTTCATTCTCTCTTGAGCTTTCTAGGTATATTAGGGTTCGTTCGAGCCAAAGCATCGTCACCCCATTCATGAATAACAGTCCGTATAATAGGAAGCAAGTAATGCACGATTTAGGCAACAATTGCAAAGAAGGAGAACGGTAGGTACACTTTACGCAATGTTTATTCACATCCTACCGCTAGCACATAAATTTTCACACATGCGTACGAAAATATCCTTTAATTTCACTCAGGCAATTCAAAATTCACATCAGCAAGGTATCATTTAGTAGGATTATCAATCATAGTAACAAATTTTCTAATCATTCCTTTCCTAGCTCATTATGAAAGATTTCATTGACGTACACATCTTAGCACATACACATTTACAAGCAACATTTGATAAACATAAGGGCGCGTATTAGTGAATCTAGACTACCTCATCATTACTAACGAAAAGCTAATTCTTCGGTGTAAGAAAAAATTTGGCCCGGCTCTAACCCACTAATCAGAAGACTTTAACCTATAAGGTCCTTAGGTTTACAAAAGGAAATAGTTTAACTGCTTCTACCTCTCGCTCTACCAACCTTTGAGTACATCTGCTCACTCCATTATGGGGCCCGAGGAGCAAATCGTACTTCGAGGGCGAAGACGAGTTTAAAGAAAGGTTTTTCAATCGTTCGAGTTTAAATCGACGTGCTTGAACTATTGATCATCTTATCAGAATGCACGAAGAAAACATTTATCATTCAAATCATCACTTAGCTCACACAAGAACACGGAAGTGAATTGGGTTCGCATCCTAGCAAGCAGCTCACATTTAATTCGATCGGTTTACCCAAATCGCATAAAAGTCAATCAATGAAGTCAATTAGCACATTAAGAACATATTGCACCAATGAAGTACTCACAACGTCACTTGAAAGCGTAGGGAGAGCTATTTGACTCCTATGCTAACACATAACTCGCTACTTTTACTCAATCGACCTTCTAGAGCCATACATAAGTCGCAAATGGCTATACTATAAGGCACACGTGCACACAGAGTAGGCATATGTCACATAACCACAAAGTGTTTCTAGGTGACTATATGAAATGCAAGACTCAGGTCGCGGCCTATGGTCGTAGGACCATGCTCTGATACCATCTGTAACACCCCCGGCCCCTAGGCTCGGAAGCGTTACGCTTTCCTAACTTCTTACTTAATTCCTAGGACAAAACAGGCAGAGTTCTCCCTAAAAACTGACCATTTCCAGGCTAAAAGCTTTACAATAAGTCCCTGTAAATCAACAGAAGCGCAAAACATTTAAAACATAGCTCAACGGCCACACGCCGGAGTTCATAACTCAACAAGCCACTAGCTCGGAGTACACTAACTAGATTGATTCATGAATAAAGAAGAAATGGAAGATACAACTCAACGGTTAACAAAACCGGAGTATTAAGATTTACATCCCAAAACATAGCTAAATTAAACCAAGAGGACATCTAACTAACTTGATGGCTGGCTCAGACGGCCATACAGAGCGACCTTTATACCATATGCATTACATGAACTAGAATAATCGTTTATAGACCTTTATAAACTAAGAGTACATTACATGACTTCATTAAACACGTAAGATCCCTTTAAATGAGCACATACGACGCCTTGAAAGCAACAATAGGTTCCTTCTGGACTTATCTGACTCAACTTCTTCCTGTCAGAAAGAAAACCTGGGGAAAAGGGAAAAGAGTAATGGGATGAGCAACCACACGCTCAGTGAGTGTCTCCCAACCCTCTTAAAACCAAAACCGTTGTAGGCAATACTATCTTTACTAGTCACATATCACCTTTCCATACTTTACTATCATAATAGATATTCATAGAACCTTTATGGGAGGATCACTAAACATAAACTTCACTTCGACCACTCAATCATATTTCTAGGTTTCTCAACGACGGAGTTCTTTACTAGCAAGTAGTCAGGCACGTGAGTAAGCATTGAAGGCTAAGTATAAGGATCTTTTCTTTTCATAACATAACTTCCTAACACTCCATTTAAACTACACATGAACCCTGAATCATATGATGTGTATATAAGGTTATCCCTTTTCATAAATACACTTTTCTTGGAATTTCATTCATATAATATACATATCACACACATAAACACACATCAAGCATTTAAGTACCTTTAAACATCATATTAAGCTATATGACACCCTCGCATGCTATTCACATATCAACGTTCATTCATATAATATACATATCACATACACAAACACATATCATGCATTTAAGCACCTTTAAACATCACATTAAGCTATATGACACCCTCGCATGCTATTCACATATCAACGTTCATTCTTTTAGGAAGAGACACCTTCATTCATGGAATTTTTAACGTGCTATAACTTTCTTTCTCATCTCATACACTTTAAATCAGACAGATTTGCTATGGATAAGAATAATGCCACATAAGATTGGAATCCACGTTCAACCATACTTACGAATCATTCATAATGCATCCATTGAGAGCTTTCCTTTAATACATAGGCTAGGAATCCACATTCAAACATGCTTGAGGATCATTTCATAACTCATTCATTGAAAGCTTTCTTTCTTTCGTTGAAAACGTTTTCTTAGTCTTCAAAGGAAGTTTCATTTCGTTTGGTCGTGTAACGACCCTTATAAACTTTTCATACATCATTCCATATAGCCTTTTGGGCCCATAAAAAGAACTTCCTTTCCTTTTTAATTGTTTAAAAATGGCAAAGGGCCAATTGCTTTTCTTAACTTAGTACAAAAGTACTTCTGGCATAAGATCATTACAGGGTGCTGATTGGGTGAGAACTATTCTCGACCCCATAGTGAGACCTAAGGCTCACGTTTAAGCTCTTACTCCCGGGATGGCTACATATAACATATCGGACCATTACATTAGCCCTCGTCAGGGCCTCTAGGGTTTATCCGGACTTATCCCCTAGGTCAACATTATTTACATCATATCATATTGTCTGCAGCACATTATCTTAGCCACTTAAAGCGTATCGGCCATAACGGCTAGTAGGTTTCCGTTTCAAACAATAAAATCATTCAACGTATAATTCCCATCTCCCTTTTGTTAAAACGTTTTAGGGGTTCCTCCCAAATACTATTTGAATAGCTAAAATAGGCCATAGCTCGTTACTAGACATGGCTATTATTCATTTAAAACACATGAAAAGTCATTTGCTAAAACATCACCCTGCAACACACATGTCACATTTTAAACATACAAGAAAAAGGGAATACACATATCACATTTAAACACTTCGTAATCATTTCAACAGAATGAGCCACACATGGCCTCGCAATCCACACGATTGCGGTAATTTCACAACCCGAACTCCCTCCTCACAAGCACCGTACCACAAGACCTCGAACGCTTATGATTCTTTCCTCAAACCATCCAACTACCAACTCAATTCATCGATTCATTAATCACAACATATTATCATATTAGCTTATGTAAAAGGGAGTAAGGTTTAGGCTCTTACCTGAGCAACCAACACCATTCAGCGGTGCGTTACAACAAGCGTACATATAGCCACATTTATCCATAATTCGACAACACTTTATTCAATAAATCAAACATAATTTGATTCTAAATATATACGATACATTTCGAAGTAACTTTCCTAAGCATGAATGTACAGAGAACAGAGGTTCGAGTGAAAACTAAACATATTTTAATAGCTTCGAATTTAATTCGTTTACATGCATTAGCTAGTTTAACTCGAATCGAAGCTAAACACGTTTATATAACTTTGAGATTAATTCCTTTAACATGCATTAGCTAATCCACTTGATTCGAAGCTAAACACATCTCATTAACCTCGAAATTAGCTCATTTGCATGCATCGGTTAATCAATTCGAATGGAAGCTAAACACGTTAAAAGGACTTCGATTTTAATTCTTTTTCATACATTAACTCATTAACTTAAATCGATGCTAAACACGTTAAACTAACTTCATTTTTAATTCTTTTCAAACATCCACTAATTAACTTGAATCGATGCTAAACACGTTAAATTAACTTCGAATTAACATCTCAAGCATAAATTACATTCATTGTTTCGAATCGACGCTAAACACATTTGATTTACTTCGAATTACAATCTCAGGCCTAAATTGACTACATGGATCGAATTTAAGCAGGTATAGCTCACTTCTTGACATTTCTAACGCATTTAGCAAACCCTAACTTGACATGCAACATCAATCTGCTGAAACCATTTTCGAAATTAGTAAGAGCATAGGAGGCGAGAACACCCACCTGGACTCCAAGCTAAGGACCCATTCTAGGGATTTTGAGCTCGATTTGGATGCTGAAAAACCTCAATTCTCAATTCAATTAGCCCTAAACGCACACCCAAACACTGAGGTCGAAACCCTAGCCTGACACCGATCCGAATCCGTCCTTCCTAAGCTAGAATCTGCTGTTGCTCGTGGCGGTTTCGGGCTGTCGTGGTGGTCACCGGAACGACGCCCACCGTCGACCCTCACCTTCGACCTCCAACCTCGCTGATATCCTCTCTCAATCTCGCTCAGTCTCGCTCTCTCTCTCTTTATCGTTCTCCGCTCGCCGGCAGGGCCTGGTCGGCACCGCTAGGCCGTCGCCGTCGCCGTTGTCGTCGTCGACCAGCCTCCTTCACCCCCCATCGCTCAGTCTCTCTTTCCCTCTCCCCTCTCCCATGAGGTTCGTGGGGCAGGGGCAGAGAACCCCCCTCATCGCGCCTTTCTCAAAGAGAAGGGGGCTCAGCCCCTCTTTGTTCTCTTTTTTTTTTTGGGGTTAATAACTCAATCAACTAAAATCGCCCATCTAACTTCTAATGTCGTACCTCACAACCTATCCCGAATCGATAATGCGGCCCTTCGTCAATTCTTCGTTCTCAAAAACGTCTAGGTCCAATTCAATAAACCACAAACTAATTCTAAGGTTGAAAACCTTATCGCTTTCTGGAAACGACTAAATAAATCGAATAATGACTAAATTAAATTATTGATATCATTTAAAGGCATAAATGGCACGAATTGACTTTGAAATCAATAATAGCAATAATAATCTCGTCTTTAATGAAATTATAGTTCTCAAAAGCACATCGATAACAATTTAATTCATACAGTTACTAAAAATACGAATTTAGAACGTAAAAAGAAGATTTACTTAGCTTAACGGAAAACGAAAATGCGGGGTCTTACACGTACATACATGCATACATGCATATATATGTGTGTGCGTGTGTGTGTATATATGTATATATGTACATATACATATTTTGCATATATATATATA
>JAKOGI010005385.1:0-12791 GCA_029747015.1 Carnegiea gigantea | reverse complement strand
ATATGTATCTATATACATACATATATGTGTGTATATATACGTGGACACACACACACAAACATAAACACATACACATGCACGTGCACACACACAGATACATTATATATATATATATGTCTGTGTGTGTGTGTGTGTGTGTTTGTGTATACGCATATATCTATATATATATCCATAAATACATTTATATGTTTATGTATATATCTATGTACACACATGTATACATTTATACATACATATATATATATATATATATATATATATATATATATATATATATATATATATAAGCGCACAAGAGCTATATATATATATATATATATATATATATATATATATATATATATATATACACATATATATATATGCATATATATATATATATATATATATATATATATATATATATATATATATATATATATATACATACACACACATATATATATATATATATATATATATATATATATATATATATATATATATATATATATATATATATATATATATATATATATGTTTGTATGTGTGTGTGTATATATATAAATATATGTATATATATATATATATATATATATATATATATATATATATATATATATATATATATATATATATATATATATATATATATATTTATCTGCGAGTGTGTATGTGTGTGTGTATATATATATATGTGTGTACAGAAATTAGGGAAACTTAAAACACAAAGTGCGTATGTAACAGCCCACGACCACCCGCCATCGAGGTATTGTCCGCTTTGGGCAGGCGGGACGCTACCACCATCCTTGCCCTCACGGTTTTGTCCTCTTAGGGCAGGCAGGATGCTACCACCATCCCTGCCCTCAAAAGGCGCCTCGATGGGTTGAGGTATCCCCACGCTTATAAGGCGTGGTTCGTTCTCCTCAACTCCCGATGTGGGATACCTTCATCCCCCCCCCTCTCAGGGGCCCAGCGTCCTCGCTGGCACATCGGGTCGGGTCCATGGCTCTGATACCACTGTAACAGCCCACGACCATCCGCCATCGAGGTATTGTCCGCTTTGGGCAGGCGGGACGCTACCACCATCCCTGCCCTCACGGTTTTATCCTCTTAGGGCAGGCGGGACGCTACCACCATCCCTGCCCTCAAAAGGTGCCTCGATGGGTTGAGGTATCCCCACGCTTATAAGGCGTGGTTCGTTCTCCTCAACTCCCGATGTGGGATACCTTCATCCAATGTAACACCCCCACTACCTACCAGGGATGTCACACCGCCAGGATCCCCCGAGGGAGACCCTTAAGGCTCTTCTTCTTTTAATTTTCTTCTTAATTTTTACCCAACTTTAGCTTAGGTTAGGAAAACCTGGGACGAATCCGGCAGAGTTCCGTCTGTAATATCAACATTTCCATAATTTACATTATAATTTGTAGGGTACCTGTATCATTACAACTAAAATTCAAAAAGAAAATAGGAGTTTCCAGCGAGTCACACACTCGCGGTTGAGGCTTATGCCTTTACAACAGTCATACAGTTAGTTACATGGTTCGCAGATAGTCCAGAGCCAACTACATGTTTACTCTTTACATTACATCTAACAAAGAAGGACATGGCAGCTTCAGCAAGCAGCAGCAACATAAGAACACTTTCTGGAAGACTGGATGTCCGTAAGCAAGCAGCACGCATAATCTTTCATTCATTACCTGGGAAGGGGAAAAGGGGAAGGAAATGGAGGGAGTCACTACGTGCTCAATGAGTGCCCCCTCCACTTCCTAAAGTAAACCTTTTCCAAGTTCTATGACCTTTAGTGTGCATTTGTTAATGTGCACGTGGTATTCAAGTTACGTTGAGCTATGCGATACACATTAGGGGCACTTGACCATATTATTAACATAAAGTGTTCTTCATGCGAGGAACGTTGGCATGTTAAGGATGGGCATCATAGGACGTGATTGTGAGATGTATTAATACTCATTCGTCCAACATGCACTTTCTAAGTATAGTTACTTAATGCAACATAATGACTTGATGCAAACGTAACTATCTGGAGTAAACATTGAGAACTATGCTACCATCAGCATAGTTACACTCTCGCCTCATAATGTACATGAAGCTATGCTATTTGTAAACATAAAGCCATCTGTACACTCCACATGTCCCCTATTTATTACTTGTTGTATCACCACACCCCCCTCGCTCCATATTTCTTTCACATCCCACCACCTAGTAGCGACCTCTCAACCTCTTCTTTTTCATAAAGCATTTAAGACGGTAATTGCCAACTACATTTTTCATTCATAAGGGAAAATACTTGTGGCCTAAGATCATTACAGGGTGCTGATTGGGTGAGAACTATTCTCGACCCCATAGTGAGACCTAACGCTCATGCTTAAGCTCTTACTCCTGGGATGGCTACATATAACATATCGGACCATTACATTAACCCTCGTCAGGGCCTCTAGGGTTTATCCGGACTTATTCCCTAGGAAAACATTACATTATATCATATTGTCCGCAGCACATTATCTTAGCCACTCAAAGCGTATCGGCCATAACGGCTAGTAGTTTTCCGTCTCAAACAATGAAATCATTCAACGTATAATTCCCATCTCCCTTTTGTTAAAACGTTTTAGGGGTTCCTCCCAAATACTATTTGAATAGCTGAAATAGGCCATAGCTCGTTACTAGACATGGCTATTGTTCATTTAAAACACATGAAAAGTCATTAGTCAAAACATCCCCCTTCCATACACATGTTACATTTTAAATATGCAAGGAAAGGGAAACACACACATCACATTTAAACACTTCGTAATCATTTCAATACAATGAGCCACACATGGCCTCGCAATCCACACGATTGCGGTAATTTCATAACCCGAACTCCCCCCTCACAAGCATCGTACCACAAGACCTCGATCGCTCATAATTCTTTCCTCAAACCATCCAACTACCAACTCGATTCATCGATTTATTAGTCACATCATCTTATCGTATTAGCTTATGAAAAAGAGAGGGGAGTTTAGGCCCTTACCTGAGCAACCAGCATCATTCAGCGGAGCGTTACAACAAACGTGCAAATAGCCACATTCATTCGTAATTCAACGATACTTTATTCAGTAAATCAAATATAATTCCATGCTAAACACAACAATGCATTTCGAAGTAATTTCCCTAGCACGAATGTACTAAAAGGGTTCAAATTTATTTCGTTACACACATAAAACATTAGCTAGTCCAATTCGAATGGAAGCTAAACACGTTAGACTAACTTCGTTTTTAATCCATTTTCATAAATTAGCTACATAACTTGAATCGATGCTAAATACGTTAAATTAACTTCGATTTTAATTCCGTTTTAAACTATAACTCATTAACTTGAATGGAAGCTAAATACGTTAAATTAACTTCGATTTTAATTCCGTTTTAAACTATAACTCATTAACTTGAATCGAAGCTAAATACGTTAAATTAACTTCGATTTTAACTCCGTTTTAAACTATAACTCATTAATTAGGCATAATTCATTTTAAAGTCATTTTTCAAGCGCGATTTAACACGTATCGATTTGAAGAGTCATTCATTGCCTCGGAATTACATTTCAAGCCTATTTAAGTCGTTTTAGCATAACATGATTCGAGTTATGATCAGGCAGCGAGTTTGCACATGCATCAATTCAAGTATTATTGAAAGTACGGTTACAGCCTATAACAATTCCTGTGCATTTCTAAGCTGAAAATTTACTGTTTCAAAACATGCATACTGACGGCAGTGAGCAAGGTATGTTTGTGCGGTTTGGGCGTGCATAAATAGGCTTGAAATTACCAGGCATCACATTTTCAATCAATCTCTGACATTTCTAACTACTTGAGCTAACTTTAATCTGACATGCAACATCATTCTACTGAATTCATACTTAAAATAACAGCAACAGCTTAGGAGAGGATGTTCACTCACCTGAAAGTGCTTAATTACCCAGTCACTTGGCAGTAATTCACGCCCAAACCCTTTTGAATTCGTTCTTGGTTCAGCTACACCCAGAACCGAAACCCTAGCTTTGATTCGGTCGCGATTTGGGGTTGTCTGGGGTCGAATTCGACCCCCAGATTTATAGAGGAGGTGGAGTGGGCAGTGGCTCGCCGGAATCCGGCACGTGAGCGGTGGTTTTTAGGTGTTAGACGCGTGGTTGGAGAGCTGACTCGTTCGTGTGACGTGGGGGAAGGAAAACAGGCAGTGGTTGGGTGGCTGGCGACGCGTGGGTGAGGTCAGACAGCTCCTCCTCTCGCCGGCGACACGTGACGGCCGGCGGTGACGCCAGGCGGCGACCGGTGGCCCGCGAGAGAGAGAGAGAGAGCGTAGCAGAGAGAGAGAGAGCGAGGTGCGAGAGGAGGGGGGGTCGGGTTCTGCCCGACTTCGGTCCCCCTTCCCCCTTTTCAATCTTTTTTTTTTTTTGGGTTAAACTAACAATATACAGCTAAATTTTGATCCGTACTCGATAATAGTTAGGTTAAACCCAAATTGAACGACCTACCATGTACATTTTGGTTTAAACTTTGGGAATCCGTCAAGTAAAACGAAAAGCGATTTTAAAAACTGGGTTTAGCATAGATTCAAATGTTTTATAAATAAGTAGCATCAATGATAATATTAGTCAAATAATCGCCCCTTTTATTGAAACTAGTCGCTAAAAACTCACACGGTCGATTTAATACTTTCGTCGGATAACAAATTAAAAGCAACTGGTAAAATCAACAACTAAATAGTTAGTCGGTGATAGCACGAAAGCATGGCCCTTACACTCTCCCCCCTTAAAAGAATTTCGTCCTCGAAATTTGCTCACTTGGTGAAAATAATGCGGGATATTTCTCACGCATTTCGCTTTCCAACTCCCAAGTTGCTTCTGCCACCTTGTGATGTTTCCATAACACCTTAACGTAGGGAATGCTCCTATTTCTGAGCTTCCTTTCCGTCCTCTCCAAAATCCGGATGGGTTCTTCTACATAGGTAAGATTTTCCTTAACTTGTAGGGGTTCATATCGGATGACATGATTTGGATCCGGAACATATTTCCTGAGACTGGATACATAGAATACATCGTGGATGCCTTGCAATGAGGGTGGTAAGGCCAATTGGTATGCAACCGATCCTACTTTCTGCAAGACTTCAAACGGTCCAATGAACCGTGGGCTTAGTTTCCCCTTTTGTCCAAATCTTATGCTCCCCTTCAGTGGGGACACTTTCAGAAATACATGGTCTCCAATCTCAAACTCCAGTGGCCTTCTCCTATTATCCGCGTAGCTCTTTTGTCTACTTTGCGCAACTTGCAATCTCTGGCGGATGGCCTTGATTATTCCGATCGTTCGATCGATTAAGTCAACCTTGGATGGTTCCCTTTCTCCTATTTCATTCCAACAAACTGGAGTTCTGCAACGTCTACCGTATAGCGCCTCGAAAGGAGCCATGCATATACTGGCGTGGTGACTATTATTGTACGCAAATTCAACCAGAGGCAAGTTATGATCCCAAGTTCCAGCAGAATCGAGGGCACAGGCTCTCAACATATCCTCCAGAGTTTGAATAGTTCTTTCGGATTGACCGTCCGTCTGAGGATGGAAGGCCGTACTTAATCGTAATTTTGTACCCATTGCTCTTTGAAACCCATCCAGAAGCGAGATACAAAATTGGTATCGCGATCTGACACAATACTGAGTGGCACACCATGCAGTCTAACTATCTCCTTAATGTATAGGTTAGCTAGTTGCTCAGAGGTGAAAGTGACCTTGATGGGCAAGAAGTGTGCAGCCTTAGTCAATCTGTCAACTATAACCCACACACTGTCATGTTGTTTGATGGTTTTTGGCATTCCAATCATGAAATCCATGGTGATGTGTTCCCATTTCCACTCAGGAATTGGCAAAGGTTGCAGTAAACCTCCAGGTTTCTGATGCTCGGTTTTCACCCGTTGGCACGTAAGGCATCGAGCCACGTACTCTGCGATATCCCTTTTCATGCCATTCCACCAGTAATGGGTCTTCAAATCATGGTACATCTTCGTACTCCCAGGGTGTACAGCAAGTGTGGAATTGTGCGCCTCCTTTAATAATTCCTCCTTGAGAGCTGTTATGTTCGGTACACACAGTCTATTCCCATACCAAAGTACCTCATTTCGGATGGAGAATTCCTTGTTCTTTCCCTCTTTCATGCCTTTCTTTGTCCTCATAAGTTCAGGGTCATCCTTCTGCTGTTGTTTGATCGTTTCGATCAATGGCGAAGAGACTTGGAGCGCTGTCAAGTAGCCTTGATTTCCTCGCAGTACTACCTCTATTTGAAGCACGTCGAGCTCCCTTAGGAGTCTCTTTTCTTGTGTAAGTAGACAGGCTACAGACCCCATGGATTTTCTACTCAGTGCGTTAGCCACCACGTTTGCTCTTCCAGGATGATATTTGATCTCCATATCATAATCCTTAAGGAGTTCTAGCCATCTTCTTTGTCTCATGTTTAACTCCTTTTGAGTAAAGATGTATTTCAAGCTCTTGTGGTCAGTGTATACTTTACACCTTACTCCATAGAGGTAATGTGTCCAGATTTTCAAGGCAAATACCACCGCGGCCAATTCTAGGTCATGTGTTGGATAATTCTCTTCGTAGGGCTTCAATTGGCGAGAGGCATAAGCAATAACTCTATCTTTCTGCATTAATACACAACCCAGTCCCTTCTTGTACGCATCACTGTAGATTACAAATCCTTCATTGCCTTCAGGTATCGCCAATATTGGTGCAGATACCAAACGTTTCTTTAGCTCCTGAAAGTTATCTTCACACTCTGGGGTCCATTCAAATTTAGTGGCCTTCCGAAGTAGTTTGGTAATAGGTAAGGCTAGTTTTGAAAATCCTTCTACCAACCTTCGATAGTAGCCAGCTATACCTAAAAAGCTTCGCACTTCGGAGACGTTTGTTGGTCTTGGCCAGTTTATAATGGCCTCCACCTTTGCCGGATCCACCGATATGCCATCTTTGGTCACTATGTGTCCCAGAAATTGCACCCTTTCTAACCAGAACTCACACTTTTTAAGTTTGGCATATAATTTGTGCTCCTCTAGGGTTTTTAGCACCATTCGCAAGTGGTTTGCATGCTCTTCCTTGGTCTTGGAGTAAACCAGGATATCATCGATGAACACCACTACAAATTTATCTAGGAAGGGCCTATGGACTCTGTTCATCAAGTCCATAAAGAAGGCAGGAGCGTTCGTCAGTCCGAACGGTAGCACCAAGAACTCGTAGTGGCCATATCGAGTGCGAAAAGCAGTTTTAGGCACGTCCCCCTTCTTGATCTTCAATTGATGGTACCCCGATCTCAAATCAATCTTCGAGAACACCAAAGCACCAGCCAATTGATCAAACAGGTCATCAATTCGAGGGAGTGGGTATTTATTCTTAACCGTTACCTTGTTTAGTTCTCGATAGTCAATACATAACCTCAAACTCCCATCTTTCTTCTTCACAAATAGTACTGGTGCTCCCCAGTGTGAAACAGTAGGCTGAATTAACCCCTTATCTAGTAGCTCTTGCAACTGAGTTTTCAACTCTGCCAATTCCGCAGGTGCCATTCGATAAGGTGCCTTGGATATTGGAGCGGTTCCAGGCACTAGTTCAATGGTGAATTCGATTTCTCTGTCGGGTGGTAGCCCCGGTACCTCTAGAAACACCTGTGGAAATTCCCTCGCTACCGGAATCTCACTCAAGTCCGGCTCCTTTAGTTCTGCGACCTCAATTGCACACCAATAGCCCTGACGTCCTTTCTTCAACATTTTGAGTGCTTGCATAGCAGATACCGTTGGAATGGTTACTTGGTGGCCACTTCCCTTAAAGGTTACTCTTTCTCCATTGGAGGCTGTGAAGGTAACCAGCTTTCTCTCGCAGTCAATAGTAACTTTATGTCTCATTAACCAGTCCATCCCTAGAATAACATCCCAACCTTGTATATCCAACTATATTAGGTCTACAGGAAGAGTTCTCCCTTCCAATTGAATAGCACAGTCCTTAAAGACAAGGTCGGTATAGTAAGCAGACCCTAAGGGGGTAGTCACACATAATTGTACATCCATTTCACTGGGCTTGCTAGCGAGTTTCCTTGCAAAGGTAGGATTTACAAAAGAATGTGTGGCACCTGAATCAAATAAAACATAAGCATAAAGATGTTTAATAAAAAGGGTGCCTGATACGGTGGCAGTGAGGTCCTCCGCCTCACCTCCTTCCAAGCTAAACACCCGGCCACCTGCTTGCGGCCTTTTTCCACCTCGTTTGCCTTCTGAAGTTGCATTCACAGGAGGTCGGCCTCTTTGTGGAATTGGATTAGCCCCCGTGCCTGAACCTTGTGTACTGTTCTGTCGATTCCACGCCTTTTTGGGGCAATTTGCAATTTTGTGGTCCGTAGATCCACACCCATAGCATTCTTATGTGCCATATCGGCACCGACCAGAGTGCATACGCCCGCATTGGTTGCAGGGTTCCAGCGCCTGCCTTGGTACAACTTGTTTTCCTTTCCCCGGTTGTCGAAATTGCCGATCTTATTGCTTCCCTGGGTACTGGACCCTCCTTGATTAAACTTTCTTTTTGCTGGGCCAATCTGACGACTTTCCTCTTCGGTTTCAGCTATGACTCGGGCTATTTTCACCGCCTCTGGTACATCTCCTGGAAGCTGGTGAAAACATGCCCAGCTATCATCCGCTTAATGGGTCCTTTAAGACCTTGCTCGAAGTGGTCCATCTTCATTTCTTCAGTTGCGACTTGATTAGGCGCAAAGCGACTAAGCTCGTTAAACTTCGCCGCGTATTCTACCACACTCATTTGGCCTCGTTTCAACCGTAGAAATTCTTGTTCCTTTGCCCTCTTTACATCTCGTGGGTAATACTGAGCATCCATCATAGTTTTTAGTTGTTCCCAAGTTAGAGCTGGTTCACCCGCTCGAGGTTTGACAGTGCCCCACCAGAATTCTGCTTCCTTTTCGAACTGATGGGTCGCCAGACGTACTTTAAAAATTTTCGGGGCAGTCCATTACTTCAAACAAATTCTCCATCCTTCTTAGCCATTCCTCATAGGCAAGAGGATCTGTTCCACCACTAAACCTTGGTGGTTTCAACTTATTAAACTGACAAATCATCCCCAAGGCAGTTGGCGCCGCCATCTGTTCCCTTCGTGGAGGCATTGGCTACACAGTCGTTTATGCAAAGTTGCTTAGTTTTTATTCATAAAAATAGATTGTCAAAAGCATTTATAAACATAGTACAACATTAAACAGAAAGTACAGAGCTTTAAGTATTCGTGCGATCCTATTTTGGTCGCACGAATCACTTCTCAAAAAAATGCGCTTTCACGAATCACGAAATATCGGGTACCACCCATGTTTATTCATTTTCAAACGCACATTAACCAAGTTTTATTTAAATACAATGCACACATTGGCGACTCCAGGCTACACATAGCCCCTATTACCACCCTAATTACCACCTGAAGAACCCTCTTCAGGGGGATCATCTACCGTTGGATCATTCGAGCCCTCAGACTCAACTGGGGCTAGTAGGTCCCATAACACAAATGGTGGGGAGTACTCCACATCAGGTGCTCCATCCACCAGTTCTCTCATTCTGAGCATCGTGGCTTGCCAGCCCCGGGGCTATTGTGCACCAAAGGAATCTATCCAACGTGCCCATAGAGCAGCTACTCGCTTGTATCGTCTTGCCTGAGGGTTTTCTGCGAACAGAAGTCTCATTTGACGATGTTCAATCTGATTTCTCTCTACTATTGTGATTGGTAGTTGTTGGGTAGCAGCAGGAGCAATTAGAGCCGTATTGATCATTTTCATGGCAACATCGCTCCTTCCCAAGGGGGTACTTCCTAAGGAATCCACCCGTCCTTCTGCTAACATCAGGAAATCCACTAATCCCCGGAAAGTAAACGGAGTGTAAGCTCCCTTGCGTACATGAAATAGACGGAGGATTGAGGTGACCTCGCCCCATCTTCCCGTGCACGGCATCGTTCGGATGAACTTGTAAGTCCAGTGGTTTTGGGGGACCCGTAAGGGTCCCCTCTGGTTACTCCTAATCATTGCTTCCCAAAAGAAAACCGCATTCCACGCGGCCAGCCAGAATGGGAGGTACTCGAAATCATCAATGCTAAACACCATCCTACACAACCACACGAGATTAGACATGAACTAAGAAGCACGCATTTGAATGGGAGTCCTAAACCATGTTCTAGTTTGTGTCCTCAAGTAAGCACGTAGTAGGCTCAAGTAAACACTTTAAGGCACATAATTTCATAAATTGACACTCCTAAGGTCACATCTATATGCATATGCAACCTATGGCTCTGATACCACCCAATGTAACCCCCCCACTACCTACCAGGGATGTCACACCGCCAGGATCCCCCGAGGAGACCCTTAAGGCTCTTCTTCTTTTAATTTTCTTCTTAATTTTTACCCAACTTTAGCTTAGGTTAGGAAAACCTGGGACGAATCCGGTAGAGTTCCGTCTGTAATATCAACATTTCCATAATTTACATTATAATTTGTAGGGTACCTGTATCATTACAACTAAAATTCAAAAAGGAAATAGGAGTTTCCAGCGAGTCACACACTCGCGGTTGAGGCTTATGCCTTTACAACAGTCATACAGTTACATGGTTCGCAGATAGTCCAGAGCCAACTACATGTTTACTCTTTACATTACATCTAACAAAGAAGGATATGGCAGCTTCAGCAAGCAGCAGCAACATAAGAACACTTTCTGGAAGACTGGATGTCCGTAAGCAAGCAACAAACACAATCTTTCATTCATTACCTGGGAAGGGGGAAAAGGGGAAAGGAAATGGAGTGAGTCACTATGTGCTCAATGAGTGCCCCCTCCACTTCCTAAAGTAAACCTTTTCCAAGTTCTATAACCTTTAGTATGCATTTGATAATGTGCACGTGGTATTCAAGTTACGTTGAGCTATGTGATACACATTAGGGGCACTTGACCATATTATTACCATAAAGTGTTCTTCATGCGAGGAACGTTGGCATGTTAAGGATTTACTACTTGATGGGCATCATAGGACGTGATTGTGAGATGCATTAATATTCATTCATCCAACATGCACTTTCTAAGTATAGTTACTTAACGCAACATAATGACTTGATGCAAACGTAACTATCTGGAGTAAACATGAGAACTTGACCATACACTACTTGAGATCATATGAAACAAAGCATTTCATTCATATTAGTCGTATTACGACTGCTCATCTTTCTTTCAATCAACTATTAGTCGACCTTCAACCTTTCTTTTCATAAAGCATTTAAGACGGCAATTGCCAACTACATTTTTCATTCATAAGGAAAATACTTGTGGCCTAAGATCATTACAGGGTGCTGATTGGGTGAGAACTATTCTCGACCCCATAGTGAGACCTAACGCTCACGCTTAAGCTCTTACTCCGGGGATGGCTACATATAACATATCGGACCATTACATTAGCCCTCGTCAGGGCCTCTAGGGTTTATCCGGACTTATCCCCTAGGAAAACATTACATCATCTCATATTGTCCGCAGCACATTATCTTAGCCACTCAAAGCGTATCGGCCATAACGGCTAGTAGTTTTCCGTTTCAAACAATGAAATCATTCAACGTACAATTCCCATCTCCCTTTTGTTAAAACGTTTTAGGGGTTCCTCCCAAACACTATTTGAATAGCTAAAATAGGCCATAGCTCGTTACTAGACATGGCTATTATTCATTTAAAACACATGAAAAGTCATTTGCTAAAACATCACCCTTCCATACACATGTTACATTTTAGACATGCAAGAAAAAGGGAATACACATATCACATTTAAACTCTTCGTAATCATTTCAACACAATGAGCCACACATGGCCTCGCAATCCACACGATTGCGGTAATTTCATAACCCGAACCCCCTCCTCACAAGCACCGTACCACAAGACCTCGATCGCTCATAATTCTTTCCTCAAACCATCCAACTACCAACTCGATTCATCGATTTATTAATCACATCATCTTATCATATTAGCTTATGAAAAAGAGAGGGGAGTTTAGGCCCTTACCTGAGCAACCAGCATCATTCAGCGGAGCGTTACAACAAATGTGCAAATAGCCACATTTATTCGTAATTCAACGATACTTTATTCAGTAAATCAAATATAATTCCATGCTAAACACAACAATGCATTTCGAAGTAATTTCCCTGGCACGAATGTACTAAAAGGGTTCAAATTTATTTCGTTACACACATAAAACATTAGCTAGTCCAATTCGAATGGAAGCTAAACACGTTAGACTAACTTCGTTTTAATCCCATTTTCATTAAATAGCTACAGAACTTGAATCGATGATAAATACGTTTAAAATTAACTTCGATTTTAATTCCCGTTTAAACTTAATCATTAAACTTGATGGAAGCTAAATACGTTAAATTAACTTCGATTTTAATTCCGTTTAAACTATAACAAAAACTCATTAACTCGAATTGAAGCTAAATAGGTTAAATTAACGTCGATTTTAATTCCGTTTTAAACATTAACTCATTAATTAGGCATAATTCATTTTAAAGTCATTTTTCAAGCGCGATTTAACACGTATCGATTTGAAGAGTCATTCATTGCCTCAGAATTACATTTCAAGCCTATTTAAGTCGTTTTAGCATAACATGATTCGAGTTATGATCAGGCAGCGAGTTTGCACATGCATCAATTCAGGTATTATTGAAAGTACGGTTACAACCTATAACAATTCCTGTGCATTTCTAAG
>JAKOGI010005384.1:0-12827 GCA_029747015.1 Carnegiea gigantea | reverse complement strand
CTTGAACATAGGTAGAAGGAAGAAATCTAGCCTTGGGCTTTGACTTCATCTTCTCCAAAGTTCTGATTTGGACCGCCTTTCTCTTACTCTTTTGGCACACAAGTTAGTCCACCATAGAGAAGCATACTTACGAAGCCTTAAAGCAATCAGCTTCACCTTCTTGTCTTCTGGGATGTCCTTGTACTCAAAACTCTTTCAACTGTGTGTAACCAATCCAAAAAATCTTCAGGATCAAGCTTGCCTTCAAATTCTGGAATTTCAACTTTGAAATCATTTGCACTAGCTTGATTCCGTGAGTCTTGTCTAGTCATTCTCAATGGTTCATCTTCACTAGATGAATCAAGAGTATGGCTAAACACTTGTTCTTGCCTCCATGGTTTGGATTGGATGGGTTCTTCACACGCCTTTTGCTTTTGCTTCATGTAGTTTCTAAGTTGTTTTCTCAAGTACTCATTTCGAGCCTTGAGTTCTTGATTACTCACACTCATTTCTTGCATTTGCTTGGAAAGAACTTCAAGCTTCTCTTCCACAGACATGCTAGTACTCATTGTGATCGCATGAAGGAACGGTTTATGCTTGACTGTGTTTGGATTGAGTTTGGGAGCGTGGGGTTCAGGCAAGGATCTGAACTTGCTCTGATACCAAAATGATGTAAGTCTCAAGGGTAGGAACAACCCAAGCTAACTTACAACAGGAACACAACCAAAACAAGTGGGAAACTCACGAACCAGGGGTGGCACGGTCGTGCTTCAAGGCGCGGGGGCACCGTGCCAACTTGCTGCCTAAGCACGCCTAGTTTGTGATTTTCACGGTTTTTGAGATGGCTTTTGTGTTTGGGCTCAAAATTGAATCAAAGCAAGAATTCTTGGCCTTGATTAAGCTTGAAATGAATATGAAAAAAAAAAAAAAAGAGAGGAATGAAGTTCACTGATTAGAACATGAAAAAGGAGAGCTTATGGTTTAAGGAACCCACAGCTAAACCTTTCATGACTTTAAGTTATTCATGGATCTGGAATATTTTCTAAGCCTTGTGATTAGATAAGATAATACACCACTAATCACTTAGCTTAGGGCCCATTAATCTTGGATTAGGATAGATACACCACCTAACCAAAGATCAAGACTCACTTGGTCACCACCTTAATCGGCCACAATTAAGGATAAACAAGTTAAGTGTTTAAGAAATCACAAGACACAAAGTCTTTGCTCTCAACTTTAATACTCAAACTTATTGTTTTACAAAAGAGCAGCCAAGGCATTTATATAGCCTTGTGAATACATGAAAAGAGCTTTCCTTCTAGGCAAGGAAAGTCATTAAACTAATCCTATGCTTAGTAATACACGGTTTAATCTAATACAAACCAAAGCTGAAAGTTTATATTACAAAGCACTTAATTTATCTTCCTAAGCCTTTTCCTTTGCATTTAAGGAATGTACATGACTCAATTTCCCAGCTAGGGAGGCAAGAGTGCACGGCTGCCACCTCAAAAGGACTGAAAATTGCATGTGTGCCATGTCATGCTTGAGTGGTCAAATGAGAGCTTGCAAAATGGTGGCGTTTCACTGGCTCCACGTGTCTCTCTCTCAAGTAACTGAGTGGTGCTTAATCAAGCAGCTCAAAATGACCTGCTTGGCAGCCTTCCACCTTAAGCAAACCCCTTGAAGGAGGAAAACCACCAGGCCAAGCAACCGGGTGTCAAGCAGCCGGTTTCTGCCTCCAATTGCAACGCATGTTTGACACCTCAAATGATGACTAATTGCTACGTTTCTTACATGGTTGGAAACCTCAAGATGTCTAGATTACCCTCCTTTTTGAATCATAGCAGTTGGACGTCATTTGCCCCTTGAATCAGCCTGATTTCCCAAACCGTGCAGATTGGACTCCAAAACAGCACAGGTTTACTAATTAGCTTAGTTCACTAAACAATTGAAGTCCAAATCTGGTAATTTCAATTGGAAATGAAATCTAAGATCTTGGGGACCCAAAATATGTAAAAATTCAAGACTTAAGCTAAACTATATCATAAGAAATAAAAAATATTAGACGTAAACCTTTAGTATGTTTGAGAAATTAAGCACACAAAAACGGGTTAGCTGCTGGATTTAACCCTTGCCCTACAGTTTCAATGTTTAATCAAAACTTGGATGATTTATTCATCTTAAACCAGCATAATAAGATTACCTAATTTTGATTTATTCTTTTTAACAAAAGGAGATGGAGGGGATTTCCCATCATACTCCCTTTTTAAAATGATTTGGCCCTCAAATCAAATAGGTATGAACTCCTCCTTTGGCTTCTTCTGGTTGAATAAAATCAACATGAAAAAACCAAGTCTCCTTTTGAACCTAGAGACTTTCTTCTTTATACTTCCCTTGTTTATTGGTGCTGGAGACTATCGTGAGAGCCCAAGGCCCATCAAGCTCAGCCCAAGTAGGTTCACTCAAGCTTCAAGAGGTCAAGGAAGTTGCCAATCTTTGCCGGAAATTGGCGTTCATGCCCGAAGAGGTAGTGCCGCCTTCATCCAGAAATTTCCCGATTTTTGTGTGCACTTTTGGCCTACCTAACGTGGACCCACAACTTAAGGCTCCACATGGTTTTGAAGTTTAAGATGTCAGCTTTAAAATAAGCCCAATTTTATTTAATTTGGACATCATTTGATTGGGCAAAATATCACTCAAAGATACGTTGTGCTGATCCAGTCCAGTCTGAGATGGGTGCATTGTTTGGGCCATAACTTTCAAACCGCTTATCCAAATTGAGCAGATGAGCCCATTCTGGAAAATAGACTTCCAGGGCTTTCTAACAAGCCCAAGAACGCGTGATTTGGCCGAGTATTCTGGAAGTTATGCTCTGTTGAAGTTGATGCAGTTGCAAGGATTAATGCTGGGAATATGAAGAGTCTTAGGTTACATATATTTGTGTGGCTGATATTGTGCACGTTTTAGATGCTTCTAGATTGATGTAATCAGCTGCAAAAATCCTAGAATATTCTTGTAACCTCCCCCACCCCTTTTATGATGAGTCTTTTCATTTTTCTTAGACTTTTCATTAGCTAGTTTTAATTGTTATGAGTTATTTGAGTCTTTTGATTGTCTTTTGCTGAGTCTATAAAAGGGGAGGGGCATGTGAAGCTAATCATTCTGCATTGTAAGAAATTTCCAAAGCAATACAAGTACTTTGAGTGTGTTTCTCAAAAGTGCAACTAAATTCCTAATTCTATATCTTGAATTGTGGCAAATTCAAGTGGTGTTCTAGGTTCTCTTTCTTTTCCAATTGGAGTGATTCCTTGGTTAAGACAAGAGAATTAGCCCAAGGTCAAGTCATTGAGTGGCTCCGTGAAGAATTATCTCAATTACAAGATCTTGTTCTATCCCTTTTTCTTGTGTAGTGAAGTTCTTCATCCATCTCATCCATCTTTCATTTCTCTTTCCAATTTGGCTTATTTGAGTTGGCGTTTGATTTGGTTCACTTGCCCACCCACATCTACATCAATTGGTATCAGAGCCAAGGCTTTTAAGTGACCCACATCATACCCAAACACATCCCAAAAGCCAAAATACAAAAAAAAAAAGAGGCACAAACCGGCAATCCGAAGTCTTGAAGACCAGAGAAGCAGCACGGTGCCCCAGTGCCACAACACACGACCGTGCCATATTCTTTTTCCAGGAATCTTCAAGTCGAGACGGAGCACGGTGCCCCCGTGCCGACACGCACGACCGTGCCACTCTACTTTTCTGCATTTTCTTCAGCCGAAGCATAGGACGGCCTGACCGTGCCCCCTTGCACGACCGTGCCACTTTCCCTGCTGCATATTCTTCCTTCAACGCATCTCCAACATGTCTACAAAGTCCACAAGAAGCGACCAAGCACGTGTGGAAGAGTTAGAAGCACAAATCACTTATCTTCGAACTCAACTTGGGCAACTTTTGGAGGAGAAAAGAAGGTGGGTTCATAGCCCCACTCCCTCTCACCCTCATGAACCGGTGGTTGAATCTGAAGAGGAAGTCCATCACTCCCATGCCAATTCAAGTGATGAGGGACCCCCAAGGAGACGAAGGCAAGGAGGAAATATTGGTGGTGTCCGAATTGACATCCCCGAATTTGAAGGCCAACTTGATCCGGACTTATTTCTCGATTGTTTGCACACCATTGAGAGGATCTTTGAATATGAGGACATCCCGGAAGATAAGAAGGTAAAGCTTGTAGCCCTTAAACTCAGAAAATATGCTTCAATCTGGTGGGCTAACCTTGGAGCGAAAAGAGCAAGAAACGTGAAAGGGAAAATCAGAACTTGGGCCAAAATGAAAGAAAAACTCAAGGCCAAGTTTCTTCCCTCTCACTATGTGCAAGACAATTATCTCAAGCTCCATCGACTCAAGCAAGGATCCAAGAGTGTGGAAGAATACACGCGGGAGTTTGAACAACTCCTACTCAAATGCGATTTGAGAGAAGACGACTCACAAACCTTGGTAAGATACTTGACCGGTCTTGATGAGTCCATTGCTCATGTAATTGAGTTTCAACCCTATTCATCCCTAGATGACTTGAGTTCTCTAGCCTACAAGGTAGAGCAACAAAAGAAATCAAAGGAAAAGAGTGTCCTTTCCAAGCCTCTCTCTCGTCCTTACCCCACACAAAAGCCTCCGTACTACCCTCCTCGTCCACAAAATCCCCCACCTCCACAAACCAAAAACACCACTCCAAACCCTCCAAAACCCTCCACACAAGAGCCCAAATCAAAGGACAAGGTTCGTTGCTTTCGGTGTCAAGGCATGGGACACTATGCATCTGAGTGTCCAAACAGGAGGATTGTTTCCCTAGCGGAGTACCAAGAAGCATGTGATGAACATGCCTCTGATGAAGAAGAAGGAGAGCACTTTGAAGAAGGAAGTTTGGAAGAGTTGAGGAAGGCCCCGATGAAGGAGAGTTGCTTGTTATCCGCCGGGCCTTGAGTGGAATTGCCACTCAAAAGGACATGGAGCAAAGAGAAGCCATTTTTCACACCAGGTGTACCGTAGGAGACAAGGTTTGTTCCCTTATCATTCATGGAGGTAGTTGTGCTAACGTTGCCTCAAAGACTATGGTGGACAAACTCAAGCTGCAAGTCTCTCCTCGTCCAAATCCCTACACCATACAATGGTTGAATCAAGGCAAAGGTTTGCAAATTACTCACCGTTGTCTTGTTTCTTTTTTCAATTGGGAAAAACTATAAAGATGAGATTTGGTGTGATATAGTCCCCATGGATGCTTGCCATATATTATTGGGTAGACCATGGCTTTTTGATAGAAGTGTCATCCATGATGGCCGGATGAACACTTACTCTTTTTCTCAAGGACCGTAAGAAAATCACTCTTACCCCTCTCAAAAGTCCTTCCCCCTCTAAGCCAAAAGACAATCCTCATTTGGAAGTCTTCTTTACTACTCTTCTCAAATCTGAGCACCATGAGTATGAGTCTTTTAAAGACTTGATACTTTTACAAGAAGAGTCTAAGCCATCATCTCCCTCACATCCACTACTCACCCCTCTCCTACAAGCCTATCACCATGTTTTTCCACAAGAAATTCCACATGGCCTTTCCCCTCCAAGATCTATCCAACACAAGATAGACCTCGTTCCCGGATCCGTACTTCCAAACAAGCCGGCATACCGGATGTCTCCAAGCGAAACTCAAGAAGTCCAAAGACAAGTGGATGATCTCTTGTCCAAGGGGTTAATTCGGGAAAGTCTAAGCCCATGTGCCGTGCCCGCCCTCCTTGTTCCTAAGAAGGATGGTAGCATGCGTATGTGTGTTGATAGCCGGTCAATAAACAAGATCACTATCAAGTACCGGTTTCCTATTCCCCGATTGGAAGATCTATTGGATGAATTACATGGAGCCGCTATCTTTTCTAAGATTGATCTTAGAAGTGGCTTTTATCAGATTCGTATTTTTGAAGGTGACGAATGGAAAACCGCCTTTAAGACTAAAGGAGGTTTATATGAGTGGCTTGTAATGCCATTCGGGCTTACTAATGCCCCGAGCACTTTTATGAGACTCATGAACCAAGTCCTCAAGCCCCTCATTGGAACTTGTGTTGTCGTTTACTTTGATGATATCTTGGTCTATAGCAAGACCGAGGAGGAGCATGCCAAGCATTTGCAACAAGTTTTGGAGATTCTTTCACAATAACAACTTTATGGCAATATGGAGAAATGCTTTTTCTTCACTCCTCAAGTGGTATTCTTGGGTTTCATTGTTTTCGCCCAAGGCCTCCAAGTTGATGAAAGCAAGATCAAGGCTATTCAAGAGTGGCCAACTCCTACATCCGTTACTCAAGTAAGGAGTTTTCATGGCCTAGCCTCATTTTACCGGAGGTTCATTAGAAATTTCGGCACTATCGTGGCTCCTATGACCGAGGTAATTAAAGGCAAAGAGTTTTCATGGAATGAGCAAGCACAACAAGCCTTTGAAGAGATCAAGAAGAAGCTCACTAGTTCCCCCGGTCTAGCCTTGCCTGACTTTACCAAAGTCTTTGAAGTAGAATGTGATGCATCCGGGGTAGGAATTGGAGCTGTCCTATCTCAAGAGAGGAGACCCATTGCCTTTTTAGTGAGAAGCTCAACGATGCCAAGAAGAAGTACTCCACCTATGACAAGGAGTTTTATGCAATCATTAGAGCATTGGAGCATTGGCGTCATTACTTAGTTGGAGGTGAGTTCATCCTTCATTCCGACCATGAAGCTCTCAAATACATTCAAGGACAACATAAGCTCAACCCTAGACATGCTAAATGGGTAGAGTATCTTCAGTCCTTCCACTTCACTATCCAACATGAGGCGGGTACTCTCAACAAAGGAGCTGATGCATTGTCAAGAAGGTACTTATTACTCTCCACTTTGAGTACTAAAGTACTTGGGTTTGAAGTTGTTAAAGATTTGTACCCAAAAGATGATGATTTCAAGGACATTTTTGAGAAGTGTCTTAAACACCCCCATGGTTTGTTCCACTTAGAAGATGGGTTCCTATTCAAAGGTTCACGCCTTTGTATACCTCAATGTGGATTTCGTGAACTGCTTATCCAAGAGCTACATGGAGGAGCCCTAGCTGGCCATTTTGGTGTTGAGAAGACTAGATCAATGTTGAAGGGACACTACTATTGGCCTAAGATGTCAAGAGATGTAGAGCATTTCATCAAAAGATGTTCTACTTGTCAAATGGCTAAGAGCCATTCTTTGCCCCAAGGATTGTATTCTCCACTCCCCATTCCTCAAGCCCCTTGGGAAGATATTAGCCTGGATTTTATCACGGGTTTGCCTAGACCCCAAAGGAACAAAGACTCCATTATGGTGGTTGTGGATCGATTCTCCAAGATGGCGCATTTCATCCCTTGCCACACCACTAATGATGCTACTCAAGTGGCTAATCTTTACTTCAAGGAGATTGTGAGACTACATGGCATTCCAAAGAGCATGGTATCTGATCGGGACTCCAAGTTTCTTAGTCATTTTTGGCTAACTCTATGGCGCAAATTGGGTACTCACCTCAAGTTTAGCACTACTTGTCATCCCCAAACTGATGGCCAAACTGAAGTCACTAATAGGACTTTGGGTACCTTACTTCGAGTCCTAGTGAAGAAGCATTTGAAGAATTGGGATGAGGTGCTACCACATGCCGAGTTTGCATTCAATCGAGTGCCTAGTAAGTCGACCCAACTCTCTCCATTTCAAGTTGTGTATGGCTACAATCCCAAGAGTCCCTTGGATCTTGTTCCCATTCCAACTCCCACAAAATTTAGTTGGGAAGCTGAAAAAAGAGCCAATGAGATCCAAGATCTTCATGCAAGAGTTAGAGATAACATTGCCAAGGCTAATGAAAGAGCCATGCAAAGCGCCAACAAGCATCACAAGGAGGTACATTTTCAACCAGGAGATTTGGTATGGATTCACATGAGGAAGGAGCGTTTCCCTTCGAAGAGAAAATCTAAGTTGATGACGCGTTCCGATGGTCCATTTGAAATCCTTGAGAAGGTTGGGCCCAATGCATACAAGGTTGATCTACCTGGAGATTATGGAGTTTCGGCTACCTTCAATGCCTCCGATCTTAGCCCCTATTTCGATGATGAGCCCCTTCCTAGTTTGAGGGCAAACTTTCACTTACCCGGGGGGAATGATGGAGACCATCGTGAGAAGCCCAAGGACCATCAAGCCCAGCCCAAGGAGGATTCACTCAAGCTTCAAGAGGTCAAGGAAGTTGCCAAACTTTGCCGGAAATTGGCGTTCATGCCCGAAGAGGTAGTGCCGCCTTCATCCAGAAAATTCCCGATTTTTGTGTGCACTTTTGGCCTACCTAACGTGGACCCACAACTTGAGGCTCCACATGGTTTTGAAGTTTAAGATTTCAGCTTTCAAATAAGCCCAAGTTTGTTTAATTTGGACATCATTTGATTGGGCAAATATCACTCAAAGATACGTTGTGCTGATCCAGTCCAGTCTGAGATAGGTGCATTGTTTGGGCCATAACTTTCAAACCGCTTATCCAAATTGAGCAAATAAGCCCATTCTGGAAAATAGACTTCCAGGGATTTCTAACAAGCCCAAGAACGCGTGATTTGGCCGCGTATTCTGGAAGTTATGCTCTGTTGAAGTTGAGGCAGTTGCAAGGATTAATGCTGGGAATATTAAGAGTCTTAGGTTACATATATTTGTGTGGCTGATATTGTGCACGTTTTAGATGCTTCTAGATTGATGTAATCAGCTGCAAAAATCCTAGAATATTCCTTGTAACCTCCCCCACCCCCTTTTATGATGTGTCTTTTCATTTTTCTTATACTTTTCATTAGCTAGTTTTAATTGTTAGGAGTTATTTGAGTCTTTTGATTGTCTTTTGCTGAGTCTATAAAAGGGGAGGGGCATGTGAAGCTAATCATTCTGCATTGTAAGAAATTTCCAAAGCAATACAAGTACTTTGAGTGTGTTTCTCAAAAGTGCAACTAAATTCCTAATTCTATATCTTGAATTGTGGCAAATTCAAGTGGTGTTCTAGGTTCTCTTCCTTTTCCAATTGGAGTGATTCCTTGGTTAAGACAAGAGAATTAGCCCAAGGGCAAGTCATTGAGTGGCTCCGTGAAGGATTATCTCAATTACAAGATCTTGTTCTATTCCTTGTTCTTGTGTAGTGAAATTCTTCATCCATCTCATCCATCTTTCATTTCTCTTCCCAATTTGGCTTATTTTGAGTTGGAGTTTGATTTGGTTCACTTGCCACCCACATATACATCAATTGGAATGGTGGACGTAGGGGGCTCCTTGAACATGATTGGAACCACTTTCTCACATGCTCTTAATTCAGGATTAGGAACTGTAAGGAATGATTCTGAATTGAATTGACAGAAGGTTTGTTTGAGTGTTTTGGTGTGGGTGGAGTGGGGGAAAAGGTTGATGGTTCACCAAAAGTCATGAAAAGAATATTTCGATTCTCTTTGTATTTTGGTGGGTGGTAAGTGTCTAAGGTGAGCATTTCACCTTCATCCGCCTCAGTCTCTATCTCCTCAAGATCATCTTCTTCATCCTCTTTCTTTTCTATTTCGACCTCCTCAGTTGCTTCCATTCGGCCAGGTACTACCTTCGTTTGTAACAATCTGATGCTAAGTGACAAAGCCTGCGCACTTAAACAACCTTGGGTGTTTTTAGGAGGGGTTTTTGTGTGAGTTGTGGGGGGAAGCCCTTTTGTGGAGTTGGTTTTTTTGTGGAGAAGGGGAAGGCTGCCGGGGTTGAGGGGAACATAAGATGAACTCCCCTTGTTTAGGGTTTGTTCATATGGTGAGGATTTGGATTTTCCCTGCCGTGAGGCTTTGCTCTTCTTTTGCTGCTCAACCTTGGGAGCTAGCACACATACTTCATCAAAAGAAGTGTAAGCTTGCAAATCAACAACATTAGCATACCTAGGATCAAGGCCTCCCAAGTATCTAACAATTGTTTGTTCTTCTGGCTGTTGAATATCACACTTAATCACAAGCTTTTCAAATTCACGAGTGTATTCTTCCACACTCAGATTACCTTGGTTCAAGTGATGGAGTTGAGAGTAACAATCTTGAGCATAGGAAGGAGGAAGAAATCTCTGCCCTTGAGCTTTGACTTCATCTTCGCCCAGTTCTGATTTTGGGACCGACCTTTCTCTTACTACTTTTGGCACACACAAGTTAGTCCCATAGAGAAGTGCACACTTTTACGAAGCCTTAAAGCAATCAGCTTACCTTCTTGTCTTCTGGGGATGGTCCTTGTACTCAAAAACTCTTTCATTGTGTGTAACCAATTCCAAAAATCTTCCAGGATCAAGCTTGCCTTCAAATTCTGGAATTTCAACCTTGAAATCATTTGCACTAGCTTGATTCCGTGCGTCTTGTCTAGTCATTCTCAATGGTTCATCTTCACTAGATGAATCAAGAGTATGGCTAAACACTTGTTCTTGCCTCCATGGTTCGGATTGGTTGGGTTCTTCACACGCCTTTTGCTTTTGCTTCATGTAGTTTCCAAGTTGTTTTCTCAAGTACTCATTTCGAGCCTTGAGTTCTTGATTACTCTCACTCATTTCTTGCATTTGCTTGGAAAGAACTTCAAGCTTCTCTTCCACAGACATGCTAGTACTCATTGTGATCGCAGGAAGGAACGGTTTATGCTTTGACTGTGTTTGGATTGAGTTTGGGAGCGTGGGGGGTTTCATGCAAGGATCTGAACCTTGCTCTGATACAAAATGATGTAAGTCTCAAGGGTAGGAACAACCCAAGCTAACTTACAACAGGAACACAACCAAAACAAGTGGGAAACTCACGAGCCAGGGGTGGCACGGTCGTGCTTCAAGGCACGGGGGCACCGTGCCAACCTGCTGCCTAAGAACGCCTAGTTTGTGATTTTCACGGTTTTTGAGATGGCTTTTGTGTTTGGGCTCAAAACTGAATCAAAGCAAGAATTCTTAGCCATGATTAAGCTTGAAATGAATTTGAAAACAAAAAGGAGATGTGGGAATGAAGTTCACTGATTAGAACATGAAAAAGGAGAGCTTTGGTTTAAGGAACCGAAAGCTAACTTCATGAACTTTAAGTGAATTCAATGGAATCTGGATAGTTCTAAGCCTTGTGATTAGATAAGATACACCACTAATCACTTAGCTTAGGGCCCTTAATCTTGGATTAGGATAAGGTACACCACCTAACCAAAGATCAAGACTCACTTGGTCACCACCTTAATCGGCCACAATTAAGGATAAGCAAGTTAAGTGTTTAAGAAATCACAAGACATAAAGTCTTTGCTCTCAACTTTAATACTCAAAACTTATATTACTCAATGAACAACTAAGGCCCTTATATAGCCTTCAAAATACACTAAAAGAGCTTTCCTTCTAAGCGAGGAAAGGCATTAAGCTTGCTAATCACTACCTAGCACACGGTTTAATCTAATACAAACCAAAGCTGAAAGTTTATATTACAAAGCACTTAATTTATCTTCCAAGCTTTCCTTGCATTAAGGAAATGTAGATGACTCAATTCCCAGCTAGGGAGCAGAGTGCACGGCTGCCACCTCAAAGGACTGAAAATTGCATGTGTTGCCATGTCCATGCTTGAGTGGTCGAATGAGAGCTTGCAAAATGGTGGCGTTTTCTCACTGGTCACGTGTTCTCTCTCTCAACTAACTGAGTGGTGCTTAATCAAGCAGCTCAAAATGACCTGCTTGGCAGCCTTCCACCTTAAGCAAACCCCTTGAAGGAGGAAAACCACCAGGCTAAGCAACCGGGTGTCAGGCAGCCGGTTTCTGCCTCCAGTTGCAACGCATGTTTGACACATCAAATGATGACTAATTGCTACGTTTCTTACATGGTTGGAAACCTCAAGATGTCTAGATTACCCTCCTTTTTGAATCACAGCAATTGGACGTCATTTGCCCCTTGAATCAGCCTGATTTCCCTTCCCAAAACCGTGCAGATTGGACTCCAAAACAGCACAGATTTACTTAATTAGCTTAGTTCATAACATTGGAACTCCAAATCTGGTCTAATTTCATTGGAAAATGAAACTAAGATCTTGGGGACCCAAAATATGTAAAAATTCAAGACTTAAGCTAAACTATATCATAGAAATAAAAAGGAACAAAACGGGTTCACGGCCCATGCTGGGCAGTTTTGACACCTTGTGTTAATTGCTGATTGAACGACCAAATGAAGTCAATGATGAAACTTGATTTGTTGGAAAGCTAACAATCTTGATCTTCAAATCCATCAAAACATATTAGACGTAAACCCTTAGTATGTTTGAGAAATTAAGCACACAAAAACGGGTTAGCTGTGGATTTCAACCCTTGCCTGCAGTTTCAAGTTTAATAAAAACTGGATGATTTATTCATCCTTAAACCAGCATATAAGATTACCATTAATTTGATGTGATTCTTTTTTAACAAAAGGGATGTAGGGATTTCCATCATACTCCCCTTGGTAAAAATGATTGCGTCAAATCATAGTAGGTAATAACTCCTCTTTGCTTCAATTCTGTGTTGAAATAAAAATCAACCATGAAAACAAGTCTCTTTTGAACTTAGAGACTTTCTTCTTTACCTTCCCCTTGTTGACTGGAATGGTGGACGTAGGGGGCTTCTTGAACATGATTGGAACCACTTTCTCACATGCTGTTAATTCAGGATTAGGAACTGTAAGGAATGATTCTGAATTGAATTGACAGAAGGTTTGTTTGAGTGTTTTGGGTGTGGGTGGAGTGGGGGAAAAGGTTGATGGCTCACCAAAAGTCATGAAAAGAATATTTCGATTCTCTTTGTATTTTGGTGGGTGGTAAGTGTCTAAG
>JAKOGI010005383.1:0-12837 GCA_029747015.1 Carnegiea gigantea | reverse complement strand
CTTAGTTTGGAAGTATATGAGCACGTGCTTAATGCTTGAGTGGTTTGAGGGCTTGGATATTGTTTGGGCTGGAGAATAGTTTGCTTGTTTGAATGTCAGTAACATGTGGTTTTGTAGGTCTTTTTTAATTAAAATGCATATGTTAATGATATTATTTAAAGTTTGCAAATATAGTAGCAATCCTAGCGTGTAGAAGTGGTGTGAGGTGTGGATGATTTGCCTTTTTTGGGGGTGCATTGCATGTTCAAGTTTGAAAAGCTGCAAGTTGTGTGACTTTTTTTTTAATTAAGACACATAGTGTTTTACCATTAATTTTAGCGTTTCATATTTAATTAGTTTTCTCCATCTTGCATAAATGGAAGATATGGATTTGCTTCTTGCTTGATATGTCAATGCAAATGAAAATGAAAATTAAAATGAAAATTTATTTATGTTGACATCAATCTAGAAAGAAAATAGTATAAAATGCTTTATCTCTAAAGGCAAAATCAAGGCAAAAATATTCTTTTTTAAATTTATAATTATTCTTTGCAAACTATAGTGTCTAATTTAGCAATTCTAGTGAAGTTTGTATCAAATAGTTATGCCAATACCATTTTAAAAATAGTCAAATAGGAGTTAATTCTGATAAAATTGTGAATTTGAAAATCGAATTTGGTAAGTTGAAGATAGAATTTGGTGAATTTAGAATCTTTTGTAGATTTAGTGCAACATTATCATTATATTGTGTCACAAAAAAGAAACGCAAGAAAATGCATTAAAAATTAGAGTGCAAGTTAGACAAATATTAGTTATGCTGTAGAGTATAGTTGAACACCCCAGGGTTTGAACGCTGGCTCCGCCCATGCACACACACTCACGCACACGTATCTGTACACACATAGTATATACATATACATATGCGTGTGTACATGTATTTATGTCTATATATATGTGTGTACATATATGTATATGTGTATGTGGGTGGGAATGTGTGTGTATGTGTGTGTGTGTGTGTTAGGGGTGAGCACAAAACACCCAAACCGAAAAATAGAAAAACCGAGCTGAAAAATCGATTAACCGATTCGATTTTTCCAAAAAATTTGGTTCAGTTAACCGAACTGAAAAAATTTGCAGTTTTGGTTTTAGTTTCGGTTCGTAGTTTGAGATTCGGTTAACTGCATGGTTAACCAAAACCAAAACTTCACTTTTTAAAAAAAAATACTAAATTTTATATTAGTCAACTGTACATATTATAATTATTAAGAGATAAGGCTAAACACATAATAATGTGTAAATTAACATTTGGTGTTTCAAATAGTTAACTTAATTAAAAAATGGAGTGAAAATTAAAAATTAACAATTTAAATTAACGTTAACCGGTAGCCAAATCGAAAATTCGGTTAACCGAGTTTTTCAGTTCTGTTATGGTTCACATTTTTGCCGAACCGAAAAATTTGGTTAACCGAAAGTTTCTGTTCAATTCCCGGTTCATAATTTTTGCGAACCGACTTTACGGTTAACCGATTTTTGGTTAACTGAATTTCCGGTTAACAGGTTTTGATCACCCCTATTATATATATATATATATATATATATATATATATATATATATATATATATATATATATATATATATATATATATATATATATATATATATATATTATATATATATATATATATATATATATATGGACACCCACACACCGATATCTAATTTTGAAAAATATATCTAAGTATGTTATTACTAGATTTGGAGCTACTTTAAGAAGATCTTAATTAGGATGATCTGCCTTGATAATGATCATATATATATGCTAGCATTCTTTAAAAAACAAAAGTAGAATCAGGATGGATTTTTTTTTTTGGGGGGAAATTAATTAGAAACATACAGTAGTTACTTTCCCGAATGGCAGTTAATCAGGAAGATTTATTCCCTACAAAAAAAAGAAAATTAGGATGATTTAGTTTACTCAGGTGAGCCAAAAGTCCTCTCTTTTTTTTGGGGGGTTTTTTTTTTGGGGGGGGGGGGGGGGGGGGCGCTTTGATTGGCCTATTAAACAATTTTGTGTTAAGAACCTCTATTTTGAAAGATGATGCCTTTTCTCCTAAAAGCCTTATTATGGTCAAATTCTTGTCCAAATTAAGTTAGCGTAAATTATGTATCTAAGAATTTAGTTCAAAAATTAAAATTATCAAAGGAAATTAATTGGTAGATTCGTGCAATTAATGGAAGGTTACTAACTAATGCCTTCCTTTGATTCCCTTATATGTTGTTTTCCGGGTGAAATCCTTTTTTATTTAATGACATATTCCCAGGAGTGCTAATTACTTGCACCTTCCGTGCCTCTTTCCCCATCCTTTTATTTAATGGTATGTTCCCAATAGAGCTAATAGTTTGACTCCACTAAATGAAGGATTCAAAGTCAAGAAAAACAAAAATTTACATGGATAACTCCACTATGGATGAAAGTATGTTCCCAAATGTATGATATACATTACTTAGGAGGAGCCATTTGCCTCATTCGACTCATTATATTGTTTTTTGTAATGTATCGTAAAGAAAGAAAATTTAATATTAAAGTAATGAGGGATTCTAGGATTTATCTAAAAAGGACCCAAAAACGACTAAATTTTTATTGGGGAGTATTAAGTACTAACCAATTTTCTATACATTTTGTATCTCCTTATACTAACATGTGTATTTGACTTTTTTCATTTGTATGTCATATAAATTTTAAGTCACTAGTTGGTGCATGCGTGTTGCTTAAGAACATTTTAGTATTAGATAATTTCTTTAATAAAATAAATTATGATTTGATTTTTTATTGTTTAAAGAAATATGTAAATATCTTAAAAAAGCATATGATAGCAATTGATCTAAATCCATGGAAAATTAAAATAAATCATTTCTACACTTCGTCCAACTATTAGTCCGCAAAATAACATATATTTTCCGAATGATCCTATAAATACAATAAATTTGTACGTAAATAATTAACGTTATTATATTACAGATTAATGACTATAGTACTATTTAGATATTCACCAAATTCAATGAGAAAAAGTGACCAACACAACAATCTACCAATGTGGGTTCCGTTTTCATGGGCTCTAATGAGATCAAGATATAGATAGACTTAGATAAGAAAGAGTGATTATGTATAGACTCACACCAGCCATTACCTTCTGCTTCTTTAATCTCCTGCTCTTTTCCTCTATATTGTCTAAACATAGGGTAAAAGATAGTCATCAAAACTGCAATATCAAAGCTTCATTGTTATTTACCCTATAATTATTGAACTACATTAGGAAATACAATTGTGAGGATCTTATAATGAAAGAAAATAAACAATAAATTTTATTCTTCTTATTTCTTCAGAAAAATTCAATCCAAACAATAAATTGTTATCATCTATACGTATGGTTATGCGTATCCAATAGACATTGCTTATAAATGAGCATTCAATCATTTAATGACTATAGCAATAGTAGTGGATATCTAGCAAAACAGGTAAAGTTTTAATAAATATTTGTGACACTGCTAAAGTTTTGAAAATTTATGAACAAATATTAGGCTTAAATTTCGCTTACAACAACCTTTATATCTCCTTTATATTAAAAAAATATTATTAGTAAAAGGAAATGGCAACTACAATCCAAAAAGAATAAAGGAAAAAAGTGTACTTTACATTGCAAGACTAAGTAGAATAAGAGAACAAACATCAAAAACATAAATTTCTTGGACTTCAACACTCCATCATAGATCTTTGAATTCTGATTTATGTCTAAAATACAGTGATTATTTTATCAGCTTGGTGTAGCTTGCAAACTTGATCAATAAGGAATTTATGGTAAAATCTATTAAAGAAAATGACAACTACAATCCAAAAAGAATCAAGGGAAAATATATAAATTTTCATTGTAGGAATAAGTTAAAAAAGACAACAAATGTTAGAAACATAAATTTCCTGCACTTACAATACTCCATTATAGATAATTGAGTTTTGGTTCATGCCTAAAATATAGTGATTATCTTACAACTCGGTTTAGCTTGCAAACTTGATCAATAAGGAACTTATGGCAAAACAACTATAAAAGAATTAGGGCAAAAAGCATAATTTACAATGTAAGAATAAGTAGAAAAAGAGAATGAACATTAGGAACATAAATTTCCCAGACTTGCCACTTGATGAGAAAAAAGAATAAGTAAAAAAACAACAAAATAAAATAAATAACTACCAACAATCACTAAAATAGATATCTGCTTAATAATTAACAAAAAGGTAAGATAAACCTAAACAAATGGACTACAAAATTTAACTTCACATAGAGTTATACATCATGACTTCAGATGGAAAGCATCTATTCTCATCAATGGAAGCCTGATTAATGTACCCAACCACACTTCACTTTTTTTAGTTTTAATGGAATTGAAAGGGTTTTTTAGGGGTGAGGAAGGGTTAGAATTGAATGACTTGAATTTATATATTATTTTTTGTTCCTTTAGTTTAGTCAGTTTGTATTGATGGAAATTATCATAGGTCTATCATAAATTGATGATATAGTTTCTATTTTTATAAGGAAATGATGTTTAATAAAATTATAAGATGTGAAGATTTATTTACCATTTATTAGTGCATATAAAATCTTAAGGATTTACTTTGTAATGTTTGAAATTTAAATACAAGCTTGAGGAGTGAATGAACGAATGCAGAAGCATCATGTGGACCCAAAATTTCTCTTATAGTGTCACATAAGCAATGACTACATTTAAATTATAATCTAGATAGATAACAAGAGTGGTCTCATTTAAAAATAAACTCATTGTAGATAAAAAAAAAAAAAGAACAAAAAAAGATCTTCACGCATCATATCCTCCCTCGATTTCCTGTTCTATTTTCTTTTCCCCTCCTTTGAATTGAGGAATTTTCTCTATATATACTCCACATGGTTAACCAAATAACCACCACCATTCCATATTTCGTGTTAAGCCTTAAAACAAGATGAAGTCCTTATACATCACTACAACAACCTCAATCTACCTCTGTCTGCTCTTTCTTTCCCCCCTTCTGGTTCTTGGTGGCGCACCCACCTTGCTTTTTCAGGTTAGCTCCCCGCACCCCCAATTTTTCTTTTCTTTTTTTTTCTTCTTTTGGTAGATAGGAGCTACGTGCCTATGTATAAAGTGATTGACAACAAGTCGAATGCTTTCGGGTTGGGTTATATCAGTCAATTAAAATTTGGCTAAGTTGTCTTATTTCAGGTATCTAATCGGTTTGATTCAATGTATTCTAGTTAGATACTGGACTATGAGTCACTTTTGACAAAAGCTAGATTTGAACTCTTAACTATCTTTTGATGGTTCATGTCAACCATGCACCGTGAGAATGGCTAAAATTTTAGGAATATATTAGATGAATTTAAACAAAAGAAACCTGAAAGCAGATTTAAAAAAACGAATGTCTGCTAATAAATTGCACATTTGCACTTGTATGAATTCTCAAGTTTCAACCTACCCCCTACCCCCCTTGATCCAAAAAAAAGAAGAAAAATCTCAACTTACATGGAAAATAAACCCTTTTTTATCCAATTTTTTTTTAATTCCCTCATACTTGTGCAAATCCAAATATCCAATAAAATGTTAAAATATTGTATATGTACAGGGGTTCAATTGGGAGTCATGCAATAAGCAAGGAGGATTATACAACTTTCTGATGAACTCCATTGATGAATTAGTTGAAGCTGGAGTTACCCACATTTGGCTTCCTCCGCCCAGCCACTCAGTGTCTCCTCAAGGTGACTGTTATTCTTTCAGTTTAAGCCCCCCCCCCCCTCCCCGCAAATAATATTAATTAATCCTTGCTTTTTCTGTTTCAGCTTCTTTGCAGCTATATATCTGGTTTTAATTAATATAATTAGTTCCATTTTGTCTCTTTGAGGCCAGCTGTATGGTCTTGGTGACCTCAATCTTTGGTCGCTTTTCCGTTGCCACTTGTCAAGGCCTCGCTATACTTACATTGCATGCGTTCATACTTCAATCCTCATTTACGATCTGGGTTGATTAATTAAATTTCCGCTCTATTGGCCCAATAAACTGGTTTTACCATTGAAAGGAAAACTTACTAGAAAATTTAATTGACCATATATATATATATATATATATATATATATATATATATAGGATGATGATACGTATCTTGCTAGAAGGCATTCTTAAATATCTTATCTTAATTTAAATTAATATGTTTAATGATTTAAGATCACCAATTTTTTAATAATTACAACTTATATGAGTTATAAAGCTTTAATATTCATTGGTTACGCTAATAAATACAAACTAACACCCTAACCGGATCAACCCTATCCGTGAAGACATATCATGTGTGATTTTTGTAAATGTGAAAGATTATATATAAAATGATGATTCTACACAATTTATAAGCTTTTAAAATTTTCCACTATTCAATCATACTATTTTTTCCATATTAATATGTAATAATATATATTTTAAGTGAAAACAAGACACTTAAAAGTGTCTTGTATCAAGACACTTATCATTTTGCATATATAAAAGTTGATCGGATATGGCTAAGTTGTCGAGTAGTAGTTTGTACGTGCATGGATTTTCAATACGTTATTTGACGTACGTACACTTTCATTTTATTTTGTTTAGGATATCTACCAGGACGGCTGTATGATCTGAATTCTTCTAACTATGGAAATGAGTCTCAACTCAGGACACTGATCAATGCCTTTCACCGAAGGGGGATTAAATGCATTGCTGATATAGTTATCAATCATAGATGTGCAGACAAAAAAGATAAAAGAGGAATATATTGTATCTTTGAAGGGGGGACTTCAGATGGCCGCTTAGATTGGGGTCCTTGGGCGATTTGTAAAGATGACATACAATATTCAGATGGGTCCGGTAATACGGACACAGGAGCCGGTTATCCTGACGCCCCGGATCTTGATCATCTTAACTTAAGGGTGCAAAAGGAGCTAGCAGATTGGATGAATTGGCTTAAAAATAACATTGGTTTTGATGGATGGAGATTTGATTTTGTTAAGGGATATGCTCCTAATATAACCAAATTGTATGTCAAAAAAACTAAGCCAATTTTTGCTGTTGGAGAGTTGTGGAATGCCATGTCTTACGACCCTTATGGAAAACTAGAATACAACCAGGATGCACACAGAAATGAATTACTCAGGTGGGTTCATGCCGCTGGTGGGGGCGTTGTCAAAGCATTTGATTTTACTACAAAAGGCATTTTGCAAGCTGCTGTAGAAGGAGAATTGTGGAGAATGAAAGATTCTAATGGGAGACCAAGTGGAATGATAGGAATTTTACCACAAAATGCTGTTACCTTTATCGACAATCATGACACAGGCTCTACACAAAATCTGTGGCCATTCCCATCTGATAAAGTCATGCAAGGATACGCTTATATTCTCACTCACCCAGGAATTCCATCAATAGTAAGTACTATTAATTAAACGTAATATCATTTGAGGTATAATATTAACTTTTGTTGAACCGGCAATATATACATATATTAGTACACACACACACACACACACACACATATATATATATATATATCTATATATATATATATATATTATATATATATATCAATATATATATATATATATATATATACATAATATATATATATATATATATATATATATATATATGTGTGTGTGTGTGTGTGTGTTGAATATTTGAAATTTAAAATAGTTCGTATGTTTCATATAAGAGTATATTGAAAGCATGCATATCTCTTCATGATATTTGTTATATTTTCTAATGATTTAATTGTTTCTTTTCTTGCAGTTCTATGACCATTTTTTCGAATGGGGTTTAAGGGAGGAGATTGTGAAGTTAACTGCAATCAGGAAAAGAAACAAAATAAGTGAATCAAGTAGCATTAATGTAATGGCCTCTGATTCAGACCTCTATGTGGCGATGATTGAAGATAAAATCATCGTTAAAATAGGGTCAAGATATGATGTTGGTCACATTATTCCTCACAGTTTTAATGTGTCTGTATCAGGACAAGATTATTGTGTATGGGAAAAGAAAGGATAATTCAAATGCACAACCTTTCAAATATGTAACTAGTTCCTTTGGGCAACTACCCTGTTGAATAACATCTATATTATGCAGTTTTTTTTTAAATAAAAAAATAACATCGCATGAGGTATACTCATGTATATATTCATTGAGGTATTATTATATATCCCTTGACATATAAATAAAACTTATTTTTGTCACACAATTTTTGAAATTATTATTGGGCCCCTCACCTTGGCTACTGTTTCATATATAGAAAAATTATTATTATTTAACCCTCACCTCTGTAGTTTGGATTGAAAAATGAGGTTACAGGAACATAGTATCCAAGGGGACGAAGGTTGGATAGTAATTTCAAAAGTTAAGGGAAACATATACTTTGTTATGTTGAGGGGGTTATATAAAAATTTTTCTGTGTTCATTGGGCATCAATAACCAGTTTTTGCAGCGTTTTTTTCCTTTTCTTTTTCTTGAGCGCTGGTAGGGTGGAAGAAAGACAAAACTTTGATGATGGATCGCAGAAAATGCCCTTCTGATGTCCAAGTTAGGGTCGGATAGAAATGATGAATGACATAGGTGGCAACTTTGATGATTCAACCTTTAGTAGATAAAGGTGAAGATCTTTAGAGAGAGAAGGGAATGATGATGATTGCTGTAGGATATGTCTTATCATAGCTTGCGGATTGTTGTCTTGGTAGATGTGTGTTTATAGGAATAAATACAACTAGAATTTTGACCTTTCGCCCTTGGTATTATTGAATTTTGACCAAGCATGGGTTACCTAGTTGAGTAATACAGCTAAACTTGCTTTGTATGTCATAGTAAGTCATAGTTACTACAAAAACGATGCCAAACTCTGATGGAAAAAGCGACGCAAGGGACGGTCATCGGAAAATATCAGAAGATCCGACGGAAAAACAGATGGGGCCTGACGGATGTCAGAATTTCCGATGGAAACCCGTCGGATACCGTTGCTTTCTGTCGGTCATTTTGAAGCGCAGATCTTGAGGCTCAGCTTGTGGGTTTTAAATTTGGGGGGGGGGGTTTGTTTCACCGGGCATTTGAAATATTAGAGAGAGAAAGAGGTTCGAAGAGAAAGAGAGGGAGGAGAAGGAAGAGAGAGAAACTGAGGTTTGAAGGTTTTAGTGGTCGGAAAATTAAACGGTAAGCGTTTTTTTTGTTAATTTGTTGTTTAAAGTTGAAATAGTTAAGTTAATTGATATTTTTTACGGTCTTGATTTTTCATGTTTGGCTGCCACCACGAACGCCGCCAGTGCCGCCGCCGCCGCCGCCGCCGCCGGTAATACTCTTGATTTTTCGGGTTTTAAAGGTTAGTAGAATTGTTGTGCTTTAAAATTGTGTTAATTTGATATGTGATGTTCATTTTTATGAATTTTAATCTTGAAGCATGTTTGCTTAATTTGATGCATTTATTCTTTCTGTAGAATATGAATGTGAATTGCGTTAGTTTTTTATTTAATTTGTAAAATATGTTTATTAGAATAAGTGAAACATGTTAAGTATGCACATCTGAAATAATTATTTAATTATTTTAAAATGTTAAATATGTTAAGCATATATAATATGTTTTATTGATGTGAATAATTTAAGTATAACAAGTTTGTTTATTATAAAATGTTAAATATATTAGGCATGTATGTTTTTTGAGGTATGTTTAATTTTTTTATGATTTGTTTGATATGTTAAGAATATTTCTTATATTTTTACAATATTTAGGTATGTTAAGTATATATTAATTTAAGTTTGCTAATTATGTTAATAGTATGTTGTTATTTTTGTGTGGGTTTGTTTAATTAGATGAAGTGTGAAATAAGTAGTTTAATTTGTGGTTGATGCCTAATGAGGCTTATGTGGAAAAATAATATTGTTATGTTAAATTTATTATTTTTAGCATATATGTTTAATTACATTAATTGTTGTATTTTAGGTTTTGTGAGAATTTTTTTTGATAGGGAAAAACTATAATGTAACTCTAATTTAATATGTAATGTATGTTGATTTGAATAATTGAAATAGTTGTGAGTACGTAAGCATGTGTAATATATGTTTTGTTTTGGTAAATGGTTTAAGAATGTTAAGTATGTTTATTTTTTGTTTGATTTGTTGTGTGTATTAATTTTTAGTAAGTATGTGAATAATATTCTTTTTTTGAGATATGGTTAATTTTTTTCGTATGATTTGGTCAGTTTAATATCAAATTTATTTTTTTCGTAAAATATGGATGTGAATTATGTTAAATTTTAATTTTATTTGTAAAGTGTATTGATTTGAATAAGTGGAGTAAAATATGATAAGTATGTACATTTATAATAATTATATAATTATTATGAAATGTTAAAGTATATTAGACATGTGTAATGTGCTTTGTTTTAGGGAGTAAAATATGATAAGTATGTACATTTATAATAGTTTCCTAAGTATGTTTGTATTTTGTTTGATTTGTGATATATATTAATGTTTTGTAAGTATGTAAAGTGTATGTGTTTTTTAGGTATGTTAAGTATATATTGAGGTGTGTTAAGTATATATTAATTAAAGTTTGCTCATTATGTTAATTATATTATATCTTATTAATTTTGTTTGGATTTATTTATTTGGATGAAGTACGAAGTAATAATGTTATTTGTGTTTGATGCTTGATTACATTTATTTTTACAAATAATGTAGTGATGTGAAATTTTGGTTGAATTGTTTAAGTATGTTAAGTATGTTTAATTTTTGTTTAAGTATGTTAAGTGTGAAATAAATTATGTAATTTATGTTTGATGCTTAATTAGGTGTGTTATGATATATTTAATAGTTCTATTAAATATATTTTTATGTAATACATATATATATATATATATATATATTGAACTAGTTAAATAGATTTCTAAAAGATTTTTATTACAATGACTTGTAGTTTACATAACAATTAAGGAGATCATATTAGCAACATATGGATGGGCCGTTGCATTATCAATGGATGTATAGGAGAAGAAATTCTAATGGACATGGACTTAGAGATGAGTGGTTGGTGGGAGTTAATATGTTTGATGAATTTGCACGAAATCAGGAGGAGTATAGAATTAATGGAGTTTATAGATGTCCATGTGTGAAGTGCAAGAATGCGCAATATTTTGCACCTGACGTTGTAAAGTCTCATTTGTATAGAAAGGGGTTTGTGAAGAATTATTGGCATTAGACAAGTCATGGGGAAGAAGATAATTCGAAAGCAGAGGGTGCAAGTAGTTCATATTCTATGAATTTTGATTATGATCACAACGATTATAATCATATGGAGAACATACTTCATGCTGCCTTTCATGCTAATGAAATGAACATGAGTAGCCATCATGATGTAAATCCTGAGATATTTTACTCTGCGCTTGAATCTATCCAAAGACCGTTGTATGACGGGTGTAACATAACTGAACTTGAAATATCTGTAAGGTTACGTAGTATTAAATCGGGGCACAACATGTCTCAATGTTGTTTCAATGAAGTTGTTGGCCTGATGAAATATATACGTCCTTTCGAAGGTGGCATTCTAAAAAATTATCATTAGTAGCTCAGAAAAGTGAGAGATTTACATATAGATGTTCAAGAAATTGATTGTTGTCCGAATGGTTGCATGCTTTGTTATAAACAGGATGAGGGTTTGTCCGCATGCAAATTTTGTGAACATGCAAGATAATTATTAAAGAAATCCAACCAACGAGGTCATAAGGATGTTTCATATGCTAAAATACACTACCTACCTTTAATCCCAAGATTGCAATGACTGTATGCCTCAAAAAGGACTGCTGTCCATATAAAATGGCATCATGAGCACCGCCAAGAATCGGGTGTTCTCTGGCATCCGTCGGATGGATTAGCTTGGAAGCATTTCGACCAAAAGTATCTAAACTTTGCATCAGAGCCTCGGAATGTAAGGTTAGGTCTTTGTGCTGATGGTTTCACATCATTTTCTATATCTGGAAGATCGTATTCTGTGTGGCTAATTGTTGTTACACCTTATAACTTGCCTCTAGATATGTGTATGACTACTCCATACATGTTTTTAAGTTGTATTATTCCGGGTCTAACAAATCCGAACAATAGGATTGATGTGTACTTGCAACCCTTAATTGATGAGTTGAAAATGCTATGAGATGTTGGGGTGGATACATCTGATGTTTCATGCGGGGAAACTTTTAGATTGTATGCCGTACTGATGTGGACAATTAATGATTTTCCCGCTTATGGTGTGTTATCCGGTTGGAGTACTCATGGGTTGTTAGCATGTCTAGTTTGTATGCATCAAAATTGTGCATTTCAGTTACAACATGGCCAAAATCCATCTTAGTTCGATTGCCATCGTCGGTTCTTACCTCAGAATCATTGTTTTAGAGCTAATAAAGTTGCTTTTCATAAAGGGAAGAGCATACACATTGGCCCTCTCCAAAGGATTTTTGGTGAAATGTTGTCTGATATAGTATCGACATTGCTTAAAGTGACAACAAATATCCATTTTCAAATTTCGGGATTTGAGGAAAATGAACATAATTGGACAAAACAAAGTATCTTTTGGGAGTTACCGTATTGGAAGCATCAACTTCTGAGGCATAACCTTGATGTTATGCATATTGAGAAAAACTTCAGTGAAAATATTATAAACACAGTGATGGATATTCCCGAAAAAACAAAGGATGATATCAAAGCAAGGATGGATGTGACTATTTTGTGTAATATGCAAGAGTTGAACTTGGCTACAAGAGGGTCAACTG
>JAKOGI010005382.1:7500-12865 GCA_029747015.1 Carnegiea gigantea | reverse complement strand
ATATGTGTGTGTGTGTGTGTGTGTGTGTGTGTGTGTGTGTGTGTGTGTGTGTGTTTTCAAAAACTGCACTATTCTGTTGGAAGGGAGAGTTCTCCTTGTTGATCTAGTACAACTAGATATACGATGTTGGGATGTTATTCTAGGGATGGACTGGTTAACTTGGCATAAAGTTACTATTTACTACGAAAGGAAATTAGTTACCCTCTCAGCCCCTAACGGAGAAAAGAGTAACCTTTAAGGGAAGTGCCCACCAAGTGACCATTCCGACTGTATCTACTATGCAGGCAATCAAGATGCGAGGAAAGGGTGTCGGGGTTATCTGTGCGTAATTGAGGCCACAGAACTAGAAGACCTAGACCTGAATGAGATTCCAGTAGCATGGGAGTTTCCATAAGTATTTCAAGAAGTATCGAGGCTGCCACCTGACCGAGAAATCGAGTTTACCATTGAACTTGTACCTGGAACTGCCCCAACATCCAAGACACCTTATTGAATGGCACCTGCTAAATTGACGGAATTGAAAACTCAGTTGCAGGAGTTACTAGACAAAGGGTTAATTCAATCTAGTGTTTTACCTTGGGGAACACCAGTGCTTTTTGTGAAAAATAAGGATGGAAACCTGAGGTTATGTATCGGCTATCGAGAGCTGAAAAAGGTAACGATTAAGAATAAATACCCACCCCCTCGAATTGATGACTTATTTGACCAGTTGGCCGGTGCTTCAGTGATCTCAAAGATTGATTTGAGATCGAGATACCGTCAATTGAAAATAAAAAAGGAATATATGCTTAAAACCGCCCTTCACACTCAATAAGGGCATTACGAGTTCTTAGTATTACCATTTGGATTAACTAATGCTCCTGCCTTCTTTATGGACTTAATGAATAGAGTTTTTGGACCCTTCCTCGAAGAATTCATAGTGGTATTCATCAATGATATCTGGCTGTACTCTAAGACCAGGGAAGAACATGCAAACCACTTACGAATGGTGTTGAAAACCCTAGAAGAGCACAAGCCATATGCCAAGCTGAAAAAGTACGAGTTTTGGTTAGAAAAGGGTGCAATTTTTGGAACATATAGTGACCAAAGATGGCATATCAGTGAACCCTCGCAAGTCAAAGAAAATCTCACCTAAGTAGAAGAACCCATTCGGATTTTGGAGAAAAAGGAGAAGAAACTCAAAAATACAAGGATTTCATATGTTAAGGTGTTATGGAAACATCTCAAGGTGGTAAAAGCAACTTGGGAATTAGAAAGCAAAATGTGTGAAAAATACCCCACGCTATCTCTATCAGATAAGCAATTTCGAGGACGAAATTCTTTTAAGGGGGAAAGAGTGTAAGGGCTGCACTTTCGTTGTACTGCTGACTAACTCTTTTAGTTGCTACATTTGCGAATCTGCATTTGAATTAATTTTCAACAAGGGCATTAAGTCAACCGTGTGCATTTTTAACGATTAATTTCATTAAAAAGAACGACTATATAATTTATGTTATTATTGGCGTTACTTATTTATAAAAATTATTGAATCGATGCTAAATCGAGTTTTTAAAATCGTTTTCGTTTTATTTAGTCAATTCCTGAAGTTTAAATTAAAATGTTAGTTATAGGATGTTTCAACACGAGTTTGGCCTGATCGCTCACGGGTTTGGGGCCAGAACCTAGCTGAATTGGTTAATTGAGCCACAAAACAAAACCAAAAAAAAAAAAGAGATGGGAAATTAGAAAAGGGGGCACTAAGTCGGGTTTGAGGAGAACCCGTGACCCCCGACCCCCTTCCTCTCTCTCTCAAACGCTCGCTCCCACTCCCTCTCTCTCTCTCACCGGCAACTACTGGCCGACTTCTGGCATCACTGCCATCCGCCACGCGTCGCCGGTGAGAGGAGGCAGCCACCGGTCCCCTACCCACGCGTCACGGCCATCCACCACACCACTCTCCTTCTCCTACTTCGCACGGCCAAACCACCTAGAAAACCACGCGTCCACTGCCTGAAAACCACCACCTACGTGCCGAAATCCGGCCACCCACACCATAACCAACCGCCCTTATATATTTGGGGGTCGAATTCGACCCAAATCACCTTCGAACGTCATCAAAATCGGGAAGCTAAGGTCTGGGTTTTGCAAGCTTTCGGGCTAGGGTTCGGGTTCAGCAGACTAGAGCGTGTAATTGTTGGTGTTTTAGTTGAAATTAGGCTAATCCAAGTAAGTGTTTCTCCCCTCCTAAGCTATTATTATTTTCAAAAAAACGTTTTCAACAGATTGATGTTGCATGTCAGATTAGGGTTAGCTAAATTCGTTAGAAATGTTAAGAATTGAATGAAAATGTGTTGCCAAATGATTTCATACTCGTTTATGCTCAACCAGATTGTACACCTAGACTTTTGCTTGCTGCCATCAGTTATGCATGTCTCGATTAGCTTTTAATTCCAGCCTAGAACATGCACATAATCTGTTTATAGGCTGTAGCTATGTTTTCAGTTATGCCTGAGTTGGTTCGAATCCGATTATGCATAAAATCGCTACTTGAAAGCGACTTGAATTATGAATGTAAATGCTTGAATCGTTTTATGTTTAAATGACCATATTAGGCTCAAATAGTGACTACGAAGTGACTTGAATCATGGATGTAAACGCTTGAATCATTTTATGTTTAAATGACCAAATTATGCTTAAATAGTGACTACGAAGTGACTTGAATCATGAATGTAAATGCTTGAATCATTTTATGTTAAAATGACCAAATTAGGCTTAAATAGTGACTACGAAGTGACTTGAATCATGGATGTAAAGGCTTGAATCGTTTTATATTTAAATGACCAAATTAGGCTTATATAGTGACTACGAAGTGACTTGAATCATGGATGTAAATGCTTGAATCGGATTATGTTTAAATGATCAAATTAGCCTAAATAGTGAATCGTTTTATGTTTAAATAGAGACTTGACTCATGTTCGTATAATAACTTCGATGTAAACCATGAATGTTTAGGATTGACATATGTACGATTAGTTAACTCTTGTTCGTTTAATAACTTCGAGGTGAACTACAAATGCTTAGAGACAATTCATGCTTGATTTGTCAAGTAAGGTACTATAGTTATATACGTGGATGTGATTATATATATATATATATGTATGTATGCGTGCTGTAATGCACTGCTGAAAGGTGTTGCTTGCCCAGGTAAGTACCTAAACTGCCAACTCCTTATAAGCTAGCATGATTGTGTGTCATGATTAATGAATTGCAAAACTGAGATTGTAGTTGGATGGTTTGAGGAAGAACTATGAGTGGTTTGAGGTTCTTGTGGTACAGTGCTAGTGAGATGGGAGTTTGGGTTGTGAATTAACCGCAATCGTGTGGATTGTGAGGTCATGTGTGGCTCATTGTGTTGAAATGATTATGAAGTGCTTGAATGTGATACGTGTAAATCCCTTCCCTTTATATGTCTAAAATGCATTATGCATGTGAGAGTGATGTTTTGGCAAAGGACGTTTCTCATGTTTTTAAACTGCTAGTAGCTATGACTAATAGCAAGCAATGGCCTACCTTAGCTACACAAACAGTATTTGGGAGTAAACCTGCTTGAATAGGGGAAACCCTAAAACGCTTTATAAAGGTGTGAGTTGTATGATAAGTGATTTTACTAGAAAAAACCACAAAGTTATTAGCCGTTATAGCCCATACGCTTTACATTGGCTAAGATAATGTGCTGCGGACAATATGATATGAATGATGTTAGCCTTGGGAATAAGTCCTGGTACTAGGAAACCCTAGAAGACCCTGACGAGGGTAATGTAATGGTCCGATATGTTATGTAGCCGTCCCAAGGAGCAAGAGCTTAGTGTGACGTTAGGTCTCACTATAGGGTTTGAGAATAGATCTCACCCAATCAGCACCCTGTAATGTTCTTATGCTAGATGTATTTTCCTAATAAGTAAAGAAAAGCAATTGGCATCTTGCCATTTCAAGTGTTTTAAAACATAAGAAAGTTTTTACGGGCCTAAGAGGCCATATGAAATGAAATATAAAAAGTTTATAAGGGTCATTGTACGACCAATACGAAATGAAATCTCTTTCAAAAGAACAAGAACCTGAATAGGTTAAGAAAATGGTTTCAATGAAAGAAAGAAAGTTTTCAATGAATGCTTAATGAAATGATACTTAAGCATGTTTGAATGTGGATTCCGAAATCATATGGCCTCATCCTTTTCTATGTCAAACCTGTCTGATTCAAAGTGCATGGATTGAGAAAGAAAGTTTATAGCATGTTAAAAGTTCTATGAACAAAGGCATCTCTCCCAAATGAATGAATGTTTGATATGTGAATAGCCTACAAGGGTGCCATATAGCTTAATATGATGGTTGATAACACAAAAATACTTGACACGTGGTTAGTATGAGTAATATTGCGTGATAATCCAAAGAAGGAAGAGAAAGTTTCTACACGTGCCTAACGAAAAAGGATTCTAAGCATGGATGTATGTGACTTCAAGTAGTGTGTGTGACCATGTCTCTCATAGTAAATCACGTAACGACGTTTAAAAGTGTATACTGAGTATGTAAGTGATAGTGCATCCAATGTTTTGTGTTTTAGAATCACGAGATGTGTAAGCAAGTTCCTAACATGCCAATGTTATACGAAACCAAGAATCTATCATGCTTGAATGTTTAGCCAAGAACTTACGTTCTGTGGCTTGTAGCTTAATACCATGTTAGTATCACTTAACTGCTTGTTAAGTAAATATTATGAGTAATATTGCTTGTAAAGGTTTTTGTTTTAAGGAGTGGCGGAACACTCACTGAGAATGTGGTGGCTCACTCCATTTCCTTTCCCCTTTTTCCCCCTCAGGTGATGAATGAATGAAAGAACCTGTCTGCCTTCTAGGACTACCAGTCATTCTTGCAGGTGTACCTGTGAAGCAATGTTTGAGAAGTCGCCTGAATTAATATTTTGGTTAAGGAAGTGCATAAATTGAGCATGTAGTGGCTCTGGTAGTGTAAACTTATGTAAATTATTCAAATAAGTGTTTGTAAAGGCATAAGCCTCAACCTCGAGTGTGTGACTTGTGGGAAACTTTTAGTTTTTGTTGAATTTTGTGGTAAACTCACAGGTACCCCCCTTTAGTTCGCAATGCGAACTTTTCAAATATTACAATTACAGACGGAACTCTTGCAATTTTGTTCCATAAATCCCCTAACTAAACTAGAATTAGGTAGAATTCTTGAAGAAAGTTAATAGTTACGACAGCCTCAGGGGTCTCCCTCGGGGGATCCTAGCGGTGTGACATCCCTGGAAGGTCGAGGGGGGTTACAACATAATTCAAGCTAAATTTCATAATTAGTACTTTAAGACGCCCCTTTT
>JAKOGI010005382.1:0-2500 GCA_029747015.1 Carnegiea gigantea | reverse complement strand
ACTACTGGGATTACTCCCTAGGCTAAGGATTCCCCCGTTCAAGTAGATTCACTCCCATCTTATTGTCCCTAAGCACAATATCTTAGCTAATTTAAAGCGTATGGCCATAACGGCTAATAGCTTGCTGTCTCTCACATCGAAATCCTTTTTCATAAAATGCACTCTCTTTTTGTTTAAATTCCTTAGGGATCCCCCCATTCAAGAGTGTTCACTCCCAAAACTGTATTTGTGTGGTTAAAATAGGCCATTGGTTGCTAATAGTTATGGCTACTATTGGTTACAACCATGAAAATTTTTTTTTTCAAACTCATCCTCACTCGCAAGGTAAAACTTAATGACATAAAAGGGGAGGGGGTTTTGTACGTAACACATTCGAACGCTTCATAATCAATTAGCAGAATAAGCCACACAAGGCCTTACAATCCAGACGATTGCGGTCAATCACAACCCAGACTCCCTCCTCACACAACACCGACCATAGAGAACCTCAAAACTCTCATTAGTTCATCCTCAAGCCATCCGACTACCATCTCAGTTTTCAATTCTATAACCATAGCATATTATCATGAAAGCTTATAAAGAAATCTGCAATAGGGCTTATGTACTTACCTCAGCAAGCAGCACCTACATCAAGCATATATAAACATATACATACATTTCCTTAAGTAAAGTATGCGACGAACTGAAATGAACTAGCAAGGCATGAAGCTAGCTTACCTTCATAATTCACATTTAGGAAATAAGCATGCCATACTCATGTCATTTTCAAAACATGATTTCACTTAACTTAACAAGCATCGATTAAATACATACTTAGGTCATTGTAAGGCCACTTTTAAGCGCAGATTAGCTAACTTTCCATGCATCATCTTAAGGCACTCTCAGGTGGTTTCGAGAGCATCTTCAAACATGAAACGACTAATTCAGCATACATCAACTTAGAGCACGTATAAGTTATTGCGAAGCATACTTTTAAACATGATTAAACTAACTTATTAAGCGACAAATCAAAGCATGCTTAGGTTGTTTGAAAGGTCACTTTTAAACATGAATGTACTAACTTTACAAGTATCGATTCAGAACATGTTTAGGTCGTTTCCAAGGTTACTTCTAATTGAGAGCTACCCAATTCGGCACGCATCAGTTTTAGACATTCTTAGTTCATTTTCAAGTCATTCTCAAGCATGAATCAATTAACTTAACGGACATCGATTCGAAACATTCGTATATTATTTCGAAGCTCCTTATAAGCATGTATTAACTAAACTAAGATATATCGATTCGAAGTATTATTAGGTTATTTCGAAGTTACTTTCAGGTATGAATTAACTAAACTAACATGCATCAATTTAGGGCAATTGTGGGCATGAAAATCAGTTCAGTACTAGCAGTTTCTGATAACAACTAAACATGCATAACCTATGCTAATCTCAGTCGAAATGAAACATGTAAAATCAATCATCATGTCCTCATTTAATCTAACTGATCTTAAACTAGCATGCAACATCGTTTAAGGGGTAAAATCTTTTCAAATTTACTAACACTTAGGAGGCGAGAAAGACCGACCTTAACTCCAAGCTACTGAGCCGACCTAGGGTTCGGTTTGGATGCATGCCACTTGGTTTTCCTGCTATTACTGTTCTGATCTGCCTCTTCCCTTGCTGGATCCTAGTCTCCGGCCATCTAGATCAAGACAGACCACCTCGGTGGTAGTCGAGGTGGAAGTCACAGTGGTGGTCACAGTGGTTAGTGCTCGACCCAAGCCTCGGTTTTTCGTGCTCCACCCAAGATGCTTCCTCTCCCTTCCTCCCTGCTCGCCGTCGACGAACGGCTGCAATCGTCTTCCCTTCTGGCTTGCCTCCGCCGGCATCTCACTGCCGTGACTGCCGTGGTCGTGGCCCCTTCATCATCTCCTCCTTTGGTCTCTCGATCTCTCCTTGTGGCGGTTATCAGGGAGTAGGCAACGAGGTCACACCTGACCAGCCGCCGCCGTCGCCAACGAACCCCACCTCTCTCTCCCCCCTTTGCTCAATCCCTCTCTCTCTCTCTGGGTGTTGGGGTTGCAGGGCTGGGTTGAGATCCCCCTTCCTTCGTGGTTTTTTGGCTGTAGATAGGGGGCTTCGGGCCCCCTTTAGTCCCCCTTCTCTCTCTCGCTCTTTTTTTTTTGGGCACTCAATTGCCACCCTAAGTCCATTCGTAATCCTATATTCATCAATACTCAGTTTGGGCTCGGGTTGAAACATTCTGAAACCAGCGTCCGAACTAAAATCGGGAAACGACTAAATTAAACAATCGGTGCAAACTAGCACGAATTAATCTCAAAATTAATAATAACAACGGCAACTCTTTTTAATAAAATTATCGTTTGCATAAGCACATTGATAATAATTTAACTCGTGTAGTTAATAAAAATATGATTTTAAGACGTAAAAAGGCCATATGACCAGCTTAACGTAAAATAGGAAACGCGAGCATTAACGTACATATAAATATAATATAT
>JAKOGI010005381.1:5000-10000 GCA_029747015.1 Carnegiea gigantea | reverse complement strand
CGAGGGGCGCAACGGCATCCCCACTGGCAAAATCCCGATGCGAAGGGCACTCCCCGCCCCGCGCAGGCCTCAGGTCGCGCCCTTGGAAGTGCTCCCCGGGAAGGGCCTCCCCCTCCGTTCGTGTACTTCGGCCTCACGGGCGCGAGGGGCTTACAAGCTCAAGCGTCTAGGCACTCACTCACCGATCGTCGGCTTCCACCACCGGAGCGATCAACCCCGCCGTCGTCGCACGGATCGGCTCCTCAAGACAAGCCTTCCCCCCCGTTCGTGGCAGTGCCTCACGGGCGCGAGGGGCTTACAAGCTCAAGCGTCTAGGCCCTCACTCACCGATCACAGGCTTCTCAAAACCGGGGCGTCCAGCCCATCCCGCGTCGCCTCTCCTGTCACCGCGCTTGCGACGGTCAGCCCGCACGTGGAGGGCAACACGCCCCCGCTTAAATCCCACAAGCCAGTGCGTCCGCCGTCCGCCCCCAGGACGGGGCAGGTCGAGCAAAAGAAATGATGTCAGGGAGCAAGGGGGCCGGGTCAAGAAAGAAGGGACGGTGGGCCGCGGGAATTCACGGACAATCACCCCTGCCCACGTGGGGGTGATCACCGTTCTCGGGTGAGGGGGGGCAAGGCCCCCACCCGTGATGGCATCCTAGAAGCCTAGGGAATGCCATCGAAGACGGGCGTCAGGAGCACCACCGGTGCCTCGGAAGGTAGGAACTAGCATAGCAACGATTCCCGCACTCCATCGATCGATATCCAACAATTTTCATGCTAGTCACGCTCCCCGAGGCAAAACCCGACCCCCGGGGTGTTCCCTCATCCGCCCGCCAAGGTTCGGTGCAAGGAAGCCATGGCAACAAGGCCTTTGACATCATGCCATCCCATGCCATGCATGGGCGATGGCTGCCGCTGACCCTGCTGCTGCCCCAGCTGCTTGCCAAGCACCTCCCCTATAAAGAGCTCTTATAACTCTACTGGCTCTGCCCCAAGTAGACATCAACTGTGACGAAAAATCATACTGGGGTTTTTTGAAGATTTAGAATGTTTCAGCAGCAACCAATGGTACCATTGGAAAGATCATGATGTGAAATTACTAAAAAATATTTTTCGGAATTTTTCGGACACCCGAGCTATTTTTTATGATTTTTTAAAGTCGAAAACGAAAAAAAAATCCTAAAAATCGGAGAAAAATCAGAAAAATGCGGGACAAAGCTTGTAAATCCTCTAAAAATCGTGGGGAAGGGGTGGACAAAATTTGGGGAAAAAAGCACGACAAAAATACGGGGATTTTTTCTCGGGACGGCTTTCGGGCGTTCGCGGGGCTGCGGCCAGCGTTCAGGGCCCTGCGGCCAGCGTCCAGGGGCTGCGCCTAGCGTCCAGGGGCTGCGCCCAGCGTCCAGGACAAGCGGCCAGCGTTCACAGGCTGCGGCCAGCGTTCAGGAGCTGCGGGCAGCGTTCACAGGGCTGCGGCCAGCGTCCAGGACAAGCGGCCAGCGTTCACAGGGCTGCGGCCAGCGTTCACAGCCTGCGGCCAGCGTCCAGGACAAGCGGCCAGCGTTCACAGGGCTGCGGCCACCGTTCACAGCCTGCGGCCAGCGTTCACAGCCTGCGGCCAGCGTCCAGGACAAGCGGCCAGCGTTCACAGGGCTGCGGCCAGCGTTCACAGCCTGCGGCCAGCGTCCAGGACAAGCGGCCAGCGTTGACAGGGCTGCGGCCAGCGTTCACAGCCTGCGGCCAGCGTCCAGGACAAGCGGCCAGCGTTCACAGGGCTGCGGCCAGCGTTCACAGCCTGCGGCCAGCGTCCAGGACAAGCGGCCTGCGTTCACAGGGCTGCGGCCAGCGTTCACAGCCTGCGGCCAGCGTCCAGGACAAGCGGCCAGCGTTCACAGGGCTGCGGCCAGCGTTCACAGCCTGCGCCCAGCGTCCAGGACAAGCGGCCAGCGTTCACAGGGCTGCGGCCAGCGTTCACAGGGCTGCGGCCAGCGTTCACAGCCTGCGGCCAGCGTCCAGGACAAGCGGCCAGCGTTCACAGGGCTGGGGCCAGCGTTCACAGCCTGCGGCCAGCGTCCAGGACAAGCGGCCAGCGTTCACAGGGCTGCGGCCAGCGTTCACAGCCTGCGGGCAGCATCCAGCACCCCCCGGCAGCCCCCGGCACCCAGCGACAGCATGCCCGGACGCTGCCCGGCATGCATGGATGCTGCCGTGGGCGTCCGGCAGCGTGCGTGGACGCTCCCGGGGGCATGCCCCGGGGCCGACCCTCGGGACCCGGGGGCATGCCCCGGGGCCCCCCGGGGCCGGTCCTCGGGACCCGGGGCATGCCTCGGCCATGCACCGGGGCCGTTGTGGGGGCCTTCCTCGGGACTCAGGGGCATGCCTTGGGCATGCACCGGGCCGTTTCGGGGCGATGTGCGGGACGCGGGGCCATGCACCGGGGCCGTTCTGAGGGCGTTCCCCGGGACTCAGGGCCATGCCTTGGCCGCGCCCCGGGGCCGTTCCGGGGCGACGTGCGGGACTCGGGGCCATGCCTTGGGCATGCACCGGGGCGTTCCTCGAGACTCGGGGGCACGCCCCGGGGCGAGGTGCGGGACTCGGGGGCATGCCGTGGCCATGCACCGGGGCCGGTCCGGGGGCCTTCCTCGGGACCCGGGGGGCACGCCTTGGGCATGGACCGGGGCCGATCCTCGGGACGCGGGGGCACGCCTTGGGCATGCACCGGGGCCGTTTGGGGGCGTTCCGCGGGACCCGGGGGCACGGCCCGGGGCGATGTGCGGGACTCGGGGGCATGCCTTGGCCTTGCCACGGGGCGATGGGCGGGACTCGGGGGGCATGCCTTGGCCTTGATTCGGGGGCGTTCTAGAGGCGATGCACGGGGGCATGCCCCGGGGCCGATGTGCGGGACGCGGGGGCAGGCCTCGGCCGTGCACGGGGCCGCTCCCCGGGACTAGGGGGCATGCCTTGGCATCGACGTTCGGGACTTGGGGCACCAATATGGGGGCACGCGGCACGCCACGGGCCTAGCTCTCGACCCTTCCTTCGCCCAGTCCGCCCAAGGTCCGCTCAAGTCCGTCAAGTCCGCCCCCGCGCCCCTGCGTACCTGCGCCCTGCGCCCTGTCAAAGATTATAATGCGCGCGGGGGGGTCACGGGGCCGGGGGGCGGGGTGTCACTCACCATCGTTCATCCTGCTCGGGTCGCGGACGGGGCGGGGCACTAGCTCAATCACCTTCCCCCCAAAGAGCACAACGAGCTTTCGTGGCCGTGCCCGGAGTGGACATCAACCGTGCCGATTTTTCATACTCCGCCCGGGCCATCCCCCTAGAGAGCTTCAGGAGGTTTGGTGGCCGTGCCCGGAGTGGACATCAACCGTGCCTATTTTTAATACTCCGCCCGGACCATCCCCCTAGAGAGCTTCAGGAGGTTTGGTGGCCGTGCCCGGAGTGGACATCAACCGTGCCGATTTTTCATACTCAGCTGGGACAGGTCACGGCCTGCGGCCAGCGTGCACAGGCCAGCGGCCAGCGTTCACAGGACAGCGGCCAGCGTTCACAGGCTGCGGCCAGCGTTCAGGACAAGCGGCCAGCGTTCACAGCCTGCGGCCAGCGTTCACAGGCTGCGGGCAGCGTTCAGGACAAGCGGCCAGCGTTCACAGGCTGCGGCCAGCGTTCAGGACAAGCGGCCACCGTTCACAGGCTGCGGCCAGCGTTCACAGGCTGCGGCCAGCGTTCAGGACAAGCGGCCAGCGTTCACAGGCTCCGGCCAGCGTTCAGGACAAGCGGCCAGCGTTCACAGGCTGCGGCCAGCGTTCAGGACAAGCGGCCAGCGTTCAGGACAAGCGGCCAGCGTTCACAGGCTGCGGCCAGCATTCACAGGCTGCGGCCAGCGTTCAGGACAAGCGGCCAGCGTTCACAGGCTGCGGCCAGCGTTCACAGGATGCGGCCAGCGGTCAGGACAAGCGGCCAGCGTTCACAGGCTGCGGCCAGCGTTCAGGACAAGCGGCCAGCGTTCACAGCCTGCGGCCAGCGTTAACAGGCTGCGGCCAGCGTTCAGGACAAGCGGCCAGCGTTCACAGGCTGCGGCCAGCGTTCAGGACAAGCGGCCAGCGTTCACAGGCTGCGGCCAGCGTTCACAGGCTGCGGCCAGAGTTCAGGACAAGCGGCCAGCGTTCACAGCCTGCGGCCAGCGTTCACAGGCTGCGGCCAGCGTTCAGGACAAGCGGCCAGCGTTCACAGCCTGCGGACAGCGTTCACAGGCTGCGGCCAGCGTTCAGGACAAGCGGCCAGCGTTCACAGGGCTGCGGCCAGCGTTCACAGCCTGCGGCCAGCGTTCACAGGCTGCGGCCAGGGTTCAGGACAAGCGGCCAGCGTTCACAGGGCTGCGGCCAGCGTTCACAGCCTGCGGCCAGCGTTCACAGCCTGCGGCCAGCGTTCAGGACAAGCGGCCGGCGTTCACAGCCTGCGGCCAGCGTTCACAGGCTGCGGCCAGCGTTCAGGACAATCGGCCAGCGTTCACAGGCTGCGGCCAGCGTTCACAGGCTGCGGCCAGCGTTCAGGACAAGCGGCCAGCGTTCACAGGGTGCGGCCAGCGTTCAGGACAAGCGGCCAGCGTTCACAGGCTGCGGCCAGCGTTCAGGACAAGCGGCCAGCGTTCACAGCCTGCGGCCAGCGTTCACAGGCTTCGGCCAGCGTTCAGGACAAGCGGCCAGCGTTCACAGGGCTGCGGCCAGCGTTCACAGCCTGCGCCCAGCATCCAGCACCCCCCGGCTGCCAGCGACAGCATGCCCGGACGCTGCCCGACATGCCGGGATGCTGCAGTGGGCGTCCGGCAGCGTGCGTGGACGCTCTCGGGGGCATGCCCCGGGGCCGGTCCTTGGGACCCGGGGGCATGCCTCGGCCATCCACCGGGGCCGTTTGGGGGGCCTTCCTCGGGACTCGGGGGCATGCCTTGGCCATGCACCGGGGCCGTTTCGGGGCGATGTGCGGGACGCGGGGCCATGCACCGGGGCCGTTCTGAG
>JAKOGI010005380.1:0-12892 GCA_029747015.1 Carnegiea gigantea | reverse complement strand
ATATATATATATGTATGTAACAGCACACGACCACCCGCCGTCGAGGTATTGTCCGCTTTGGGCAGGCGGGACGCTACCACCATCCCTGCCCTCACGGTTTTGTCCTCTTGGGGCAGGCGGGACGCTGCCACCATCCCTGCCCTCAAAAGGCGCCTCGATGGGTTGAGGTTTCCCCACGCTTATAAGGCGTGGTTTGTTCTCCTCAACTCCCGATGTGGGATACCTTCATCTACCCCCTCTCAGGGGCCCAGCATCCTCGCTGGCACATCGGGTCGGGTCCATGGCTCTGATATCACTGTAACAGCCCACAACCACCCGCCATCGAGGTATTGTCCGCTTTGGGCAGGCGGGACGTTACCACCATCCCTGCCCTCACGGTTTTGTCCTCTTGGGGCAGGCGGGACGCTACCACCATCCCTGCCCTCAAAAGGCTCCTCGATGGGTTGAGGTTTCCCCGCGCTTATAAGGCATGACTCGTTCTCCTCAACTCCCGATGTGGGATACTTTCATCCAATGTAAGACTCACCTTCGTTATTTTTTACGTTAAGTTGCCTGTCTTGCTTTTACGTTATAAAAATCGTATTTTTTAGTAACTGTGTGAGTTTTTAACGATTAAATTCATTAAAAAGAACGATTATTTGATTAATGTTATTATCGATGTTACTTATTTATAAAACCCTTGAATCAACGCTAAACTAAGTTTTTTAAATCATTTTTTGTTTTACTTGGCCGATTCCCAAAGTTTAAATCGAAATGTTCATTGTGGGTCGTTTCAGTTCGGGTTTGGCCTAACTATTAGCGAGTACGGGACCGGAGTTTAGTAGAATGATGTTAATTGAGCCCCAAAAAAAGGAAAAATAAAACAAAAAGGGAAGCGGGGCACGCCGGGCCTCAGAAGCCTGAGACCCCGACCCCTCCCCTCTCCTTCTCGCTCTCTGCTCTCCCTCTCTCTCTCTCCCTAATCGCCTCTCTCTCTCTCTCTCTCCCTCCCCCTCACCGGCCAGACACCTGGCGACGTCGCCGTTGGGCATGCGTCACCGGTCGACACGCGTCACCGGTGAAGGGGAGCTCCACACCACGCGTCCCTACCGCCCCATTCCACCACCCAACACCGCCACTTCACACAGCCTCACAACCACGCGTCGCCGGCAAGCCCCACGGTGGTCCCTGTGTGCAGTCAACGCCTCGCCGACCTTCACCACCCCCTCTACTCTAGTCTTCTTGCCGTGAACAGAGCCGCGCATGCTAGCACTTCGGGTGGCCTCGAAGCACTGCCCGTGGGCTGGATATCGGCCAACCTCACCATAATCGACCTCCCCCATAAACTGAGTGGTTGAATTCAACCTAAATCAACCACAAACGTCACCAAATTCCAAAGCTAAGGTTCGGTTCGAGCAAGGCAGTGGACTAGGGTTTCGGGTTCATTAATTGGCGTGCGTTTGGGACTAAGTGGATCGAGGATTGAAATTTTTCCGGCCTTCAAAGTCGAGCCAAACCCTTAGAACGGGTCCTCTAGCATGAAATCGAGGTGGGTGTTCTCACCTCCTAAGTTATTACTATTTTCGAAGTTAATTTTCAGCAGTTTGATGTTGCACGTCAAGTTAGGGCCTGTTAAATTCGTTAGAAATGACAAGAAATAAGTTATTCATGCTTAGGTTCGAATCAATTGGTTGTTTCATGCCTGAAATTGAGAAACGATGTGAATTCTGTACATAAACCGTAGTCTTGCATGAACAGTGAATTCGACTTCATATGGACATATTTAGCTTCGAATCGAGTTAATGAGTTATTGTCTAAAACGGAATTAAAATCGAAGTTAATTTAACGTATTTAGCTTCGAATCGAGTTAATGAGTTATTGTTTGAAAAGGAATTAGAAACGAAGTTAGTTTGATATGTTTAACATCGATTCGAATCCATGAATGTAAATCATGCTTGAGATATTAATTCGAAATTAGTTTAACGTGTTTAGCATCGATTCAAGTTAATGAGTTAATGTATGAAAAAGAATTAATATTGAAGTTATATTAACGTGCTTAGCTTCTATTCAAGTTATTTAGCTAATATATGAAAAAGGATTAAAATCGAAGTTCTTTTAATGTCCTTAACTTCCATTCGAATTAATTAACTAAAGCATGCAAATGAGCTAATTTTCGAGGTAAATGAAGGGTGTATGGCTCCGAATCAAGTAGCTTAGCCAATGCATGTTAAATGAAGTAATCTCGAAGTTATAAAAACATGTTTAGGTTCGACTCGAGTTAAACTAACTAATGCATGCAAACGAATTAAATTCGAAGCTATTGAAATATGTTTAGTTTTCACTCGAACCTCTGTTCTCTGTACATTCATGCTTAGGAAAGTTGCTTCGAAATGTATCGTATATGTTCAGAATCAAATTATGTTTGATTTATTGAATAAAGTGTTGTCGATTCATGAATAAATGTGGCCATATGAACGCTTGTTGGAGCGCACCGCTGAATGGTGCTGGATGCTCAGGTAAGAACGTAAACTTCACCCTTTATTTTTATAAGCTAATACGATAATATGTTGTGATTAATGAATCGATGAATCGAGTTGGTAGTTGGATGGTTTGAGGAAAGAATCATAAGCGTTCGAGGTCCTGTGGTACGGTGCTTGTGAGGAGGGAGTTCGGGTTGTGAATTGACCGCAATCGTGTGGATTGCGAGGCCATGTGTGGCTCATTGTGTTGTTGAAATGATTATGAAGTGTTTGAATGTGAAACGTGTGAATCCCTTTCCCCCTTCATGTCTAAGATGCATTATGCGTGAAAGTGTGGTGATTTGACAAAGAACGTTTCTCGTGTTTTCAAACTAATAATAGCCATGATTAATAGCAAGCAATGGCCTATTTTCGCTATACAAACAGTATTTGGGAGTGAACCTGCTTGAACGGGGGAATCTCTAAAACGGTTTAGAAAACTATGAGTTATGTGATAAATGATTTTACCAAAAGACACAACAAAATTATTAGCCGTTATGGTCGATACGCTTTAAGTGGCTAAGATAATGTGCTGCGGACAATATGATATGATGTAATGTTAACCTAGGGGATAAATCCGGATAAACCCTAGAGGCCCTGACGAGGGCTAATGTAATGGTCCGATATGTTATATGTAGCCATCCCGGGAGTAAGAGCTTAAGCGTGAGCATTAGTTCTCACTATGGGGTCGAGAATAGTTCTCACCCAATCAGCACCCTGTAATGATCTTATGCCAGAAGTACTTTCATACTAAGTTAAGAAAAGCAATTGGCCCTTTGCCATGTTTAAACGATTAAAAAGGAAAGGAAGTTCTCTTTATGGGCCCAAAAGGCCATATGGAATGATGTATGAAAAGCTTATAAGGGTCGTTGCACGACCAAACGAAATAAAACTTCCTTTGAAGACTAAGAAAACGTTTTCAACGAAAGAAAGAAAGCTTGCAATGAATGAGTTATGAAATGATCCTCAAGCATGTTTGAATGTGGATTCTTAGCCTATGTATTAAAGAAAAGCTCTCAATGGATGCATTATGAATGATTCTTAAGTATGGTTGAACGTGGATTCCAATCTTATGTGGCATCATTCTTATCCATAGCAAATCTGTCTGATTTAAAGTGTATGAGATGAGAAAGAAAATTATAGCAAGTTAAAAAATTCCATGAATGAAGGTACTTATCCATGAACGTTGATATGTGAATAGCATGCGAGGGTGTCATATAGCTTAATATGATGTTTAAAGGTACTTAAATGCTTGATATGTGTTTATGTGTGTGATAAGTATATTATATGAATGAACGTTAATATGTGAATAGCATGCGACAGTGTCATATGGCTTAATATGATGTTTAAAGGTACTTAAATGCTTAATACGTGTTTATACGTGTGATATGTGTATTATATGAATGAAATACCAAGAAAAGTGTACTTATGAAAGGGGATAACCTTATATACACATCATATGATTGAGGGTTCATGTGTAGTTTAAATGGAGTGTTAGGAAGTTATATTATGAAAAGAAAAGATCCTTATACTTAGCCTTCGATGCTTACTCACGTGCCTAACTGCTTGCTAGGAAAGAACTCCATCGTCGAGGAATCTAGGAATGTGACTGAGTGGTCGAAGTGAAGTTTATGTTTAGTGATCCTCCCATAAAGGTTCTATGAGTATCTATTATGATAGTAAAGTATGGAAACGTAATATGTGACTAGTAAAAATAGTATTGCCTACAACGGTTTTGGTTTTAAGGGGTTTGGGGGACACTCACTGAGCGTGTGGTTGCTCATCCCACTATTCTTTCCCCTTTTCCCCAGGTTTTCTTTCTGACAGGAAGAAGTTGAGTCAGATAAGTCTAGAAGGAACCTATTGTTGCTTACAAGGCGTTGTATGTGCTCATTTGAAGGGATCTTACGTGTTTAATGAAGTCATGTAATGTACTCTTAGTTTATAAAGGTCCGTAAACGATTATTCTAGTTCATGTAATGCATATGGTATAAAGGTCGCTCTGTATGGCCGTCTGAGCCAACCATCAAGTTAGTTAGATGTCTTCTTGGTTTAATTTAGCTATGTTTTGGGATGTAAATCTTAATACTCCGGTTTTGTTAACCATTGAGTTGTATCTTCCATTTCTTATTTATTCATAAATCAATCTGGTTGGTGTACTCCGAGCGAGTGGCTCGTTGAGTTATGAACTACGGCGTGTGGCCGTTGAGCTATGTTTCAAATGTTTGCGCTTCTGTTGATTTACAGGGACTTATTGTAAGGCTTTTAGCCTGGAAATGGTCAGTTTTTAGGGGGAACTCTGCCCGTTTCGTCCCAGGAATTAAGTAAGAAGTTAGGAAAGCGTAACGCTTCTGGCCTAGGGGCTGGGGGTGTTACATTGATGGTATCAGAGCAAAGGTCCTGCGACTATCGGCCACGAGCTGAGTCTTGCATTTTATATAGTCGCCTAGGAACACTGTATGGTTATGTGACATATGCCTGCCTTGTGTGCAAATGTGAGTTTTATGTGAATGTTCGTGCATTTCACTAGTTAGATGCGGCTTCAGTAAGCTGAATGGTTGGATGAGAGAACCATTTGTTAAGGTGTAGGTCGAGTGATTCGTATTGTCGTGCATGAGATAAGTGTTAGCTCAATCGAAAGTTGTTTCGTTTATATGCTTTGGTGATCTTAATCCAATGTTTAAAGAACATATGATTTGAATCGAATGATTGGAAAGCCTTAACTCTACGCTCATCTTTGCCCCTAAAATACGATTTGCTCCTCGGGCCCCATAATGGAGTGAGCAGACGTATTCAAAGGTTGGTAGAGAAAGAGCTAGAAGCAATTTAACTATTTCCTTTTAAAAGCCTAAAGACCTTGAAAGTTAAAGTCTTCCTGATTAGTGAGCTAGGGTTTTGCTTTGACATTCAAGATCTTTTTAATTGTTTGGTTGAGTCCCATTGTTGCAACCGAAGACTCGCATTTGCTTTGCAATAATGCTTGGATTTAGCCATATGAGCGTAACTTTCTGTGTGTAATCAAATGATTTTGAGTGTCCACATGCCAAGGTGTATGCATTGTCGGATGTGTTAACGATTTGTTTGCAAGTGATTAGAGTTAGCTTTCTATGACTGAGAATCTCACTAGGTGATACCCCCCCATATGTGAATTTTGAGTTGTTTAAAGAAATTAAATGAGATTTTGATATGCTTGGATAGAAATTAAGCAATAGCAGTGCATTTCTTTTGACTATTGCATGAAAATTACCCTCATAATCTAGCGCAATGTTTGTTGTCACCTGTTCAAAGTTCTTGATGTCCTATGTGAAATTGATAGTGTTCTTGCTATATCAAACCCCAATGCACCCAGAAAGAACAAGGTAGAGAAAGCCTGACACGCACTTTGAAATTGTATGCCTTTTTTTAAGGTGAATGTGGTTGATACAGCAGTTGTGACATTATGTGTAATACTAAGCTCGAAAGGGCTTATGTGATTACTTAGACTTGTTTTAGAGCAATCCTTGATAAGTTATATTATTGAAGAGCCAAGTAATTGGATTTCCTATTGTTAGTACATCCTTCAGTGTGATTATGCATACGATTGAGTTAGATGGACTACTTAAGTTGATCGACAGGATGGGGTAAGGGAATTGTCTAATTGTTATATGAACTAAAGTGCCCCTATTCTTATGTTTTGTTAAAGTCGCTATTTATTCATCTACTTAGCCAGAAATCTTGTGACCATAGAAGTTACATTCACACTTGCTTGCCTTGCGTGTTCTATACCTAATCACATCGCATGCTAGCATACCCATGATCATACTTGGATGCGTGACCCCAAGGTTTATGAATGATTGTACGTGAAATGTTTGATGGCTTGGTTGATCAGTATGACATGGGATGACATGATTGAGAGTGGCACATGTAAATTGGTGAACTTCATGGCAAACCTTGCCATTGCATTTTTGTTAGTTGTTATGAATACTACCACTGATGTTATAGAGCCCTCCCATTTGCATGTTACCATGTTACAATTATGAGTGCTAGTACTTCACGAACTTAGAGACCTATACTCATGTGAACGTGTGAATATGGGATTGTCTAGGTACCTTATGAGACTCAATGATGTGCTTACTATACTTGTGGTCGTATCGAAATCCTCACTGCATCACTTGATCATTAAAGTGTGGAGTATGGTTGCAAGTAGGGATAATTGAAATGTATCATCCAACTTAAAAGAGCTATGTCGTGATATACACTTGTGATCCTTTAATAAGGTCGTAAACGGGCAGAGTTACAGGCATAAGCATGTCATCTTACTTGCATATTCTCATGATATAGGAATGTTTGTTTTGTATGTGACGCTAAGTGACCCTGTGTGATGTATCCAAAAAAACTCCCTGGTTAAGTAACTCAGTTTTCAAATGCTTCGATTTTGTATGCTATTGAATGAGCTCGACTCTAGTCGGATTGCTATGTGACTCGATTGTTCCAACTATCTAAGTTTTGTGATTGATGATATGGCATAACCTCTGACTTGTTGCTTGTAACATGTATATCAACCAGTTTCATGTTACCTTCATTCCCGAAACTTGAGAATGTTGAATTGCTGACACTATGCAATACTATGTCATGCTGTTATACTTAAACGATTCTATATGATGCTATTATGCTTAAATGATACTATGCAGTACTAGGTGACATTTTGTTCTTCTAAATGTGTTATAGTAGTCTCCATGTTAACCGTTGTGATCCCAAAAGTGACTTGAATTCATGTTTTAGAATGAGACTGCTAGTGTGTGACCGTAAGATGTCATTACCTCGATTGTCATGCCTTTCGATGCCCACTTATAGATATGCATATGCATAGATTTACTGCTCGCCATGCTAACTGAGTCTAGATGATCGGAAATCTCTGTTCTTTTTCAAAACAAACACGATATGATTTTCCACGCCAACTCAGTTGCCCCTCTTCAATGCGATTTGCCCTCGGCGCCTAAATAGAGCGAGTAGACGCTTGAAGAGGATTGGCGAAGAGGAGACTGGATACCATAAGACATTTTCTTTTGATTTAAAAAGAAGTGGTGATTGCAAAATGGAACCTTTTGGAAACCCACCGTGTAGGTCTTACCAGAGTGCGTTCATTTTAGGAAAAACTGAACTTAGATTTGAAATTTCGAGGACGAAATTCTTTTAAGGGGGGAAGAATGTAAGACCCACCTTCGTTATTTTTTGCGTTAAGTTGCCTGTCTTGCTTTTACGTTATAAAAATCGTATTTTTTAGTAACTGTGTGAGTTTTTAACGATTAAATTCATTAAAAAGAACGATTATTTGATTAACGTTATTATCGATGTTACTTATTTATAAAACCTTTGAATCAACGCTAAACTAAGTTTTTTAAATCATTTTTCGTTTTACTTGGCCGATTCCCAAAGTTTAAACCGAAATGTTCATTGTGGGTCGTTTCAGTTCGGGTTTAGCCTAACTATTAGCGAGTACGGGACAGGAGTTTAGTAGAATGATGTTAACTGAGCCCTAAAAAACAAGAAAAATAAAATAAAAAGGGAAAGGGGGGCACGCCGGGCCTCAGAAGCCCGAGACCCCGACCCCTCCCCTCTCCTTCTCGCTCTCTGCTCTCCCTCTCTCTCTCTCCCTAATAGCCTCCCTCTCTCTCTCCCTCCCCCTCGCCGGCCAGACACCTGGCGACGTCGCCGGTGGGCACGCGTCACCGGTGAAGGGGAGCTCCACACCACGTGTCCCCACCGCCCCATTCCACCACCGAACGCCGCCACTTCGCACAGCCTCACACCCACGCGTCACCGGCAAGCCCCACGGTGGTCCCTGTGTGCAGCCAACGCCTCGCCGACCTTCACCACCCCCTCTACTCTCCTCTTCTTGCCGTGAACAGAGTTGCGCATGCTAGCACTTCGGGTGGCCTCGAAGCACCGCCCGTGGGCTGGATTTCGGCCAACCTCACCATAATCGACCTCCCCCATAAACTGAGTGGTTGAATTCAACCTAAATCAGCCACAAATGTCACCAAATTCTAGAGCTAGGGTTCGGTTCGAGCAAGGCAGCGGACTAGGGTTTCGGGTTCATCAATTGGCGTGCGTTTGGGACTAAGTGGATCGAGGATTGAAATTTTTCCGGCCCTCAAAGTCGAGCCAAACCCTTAGAACGGCTCCTCTAGCATGAAATCGAGGTGGGTGTTCTCGCCTCCTAAGTTATTAATATTTTCGAAGTTAATTTTCAGCAGTTTGATGTTGCATGTCAAGTTAGGGCTTGTTAAATTCGTTAGAAATGACAAGAAATAAGTTATTCATGCTTAGGTTCGAATCAATTGGTTGTTTCATGCCTGAAATTGTGAATCGATGTAAATTCTGTACATAAACCGTAGACTTGCGTGAACAGTGAATTCGAAGTTAATTTAACGTATTTAGCTTCGAATCGAGTTAATGAGTTATTGTTTGAAAAGGAATTAGAAACGAAGTTAGTTTGATATGTTTAGCATCGATTCGAGCCCATGAGTGTAAATCATACTTGAATTGTTAATTCGAAGAAATTTAAACGTGTTTAGCATCGATTCGAATCCATGAATGTAAATCATGCTTGAGATATTGATTCGAAATTAGTTTAACGTGTTTAGCATCGATTCGAGTTAATGAGTTAATGTATGAAAAAGAATTAATATCGAAGTTATATTAACGTGCTTAGCTTCTATTCAAGTTATTTAGCTAATATATGAAAAAGGATTAAAATCGAAGTTCTTTGAATGTCTTTAACTTCCATTCGAATTAATTAACCAAAGCATGCAAATGAGTTAATTTTCGAGGTAAATGAAGGGTGTCTGGCTCCGAATCAAGTAGCTTAGCCAATACATGTTAAACGAATTAATCTCGAAGTTATATAAACATGTTTAGATTCGACTCGAGTTAAAACTAACTAATGCATGTAAACGAATTAAATTCGAAGCTATTGAAATATGTTTAGTTTTCACTCGAACCTCTGTTCTCTGTACATTCATGCTTAGGAAAATTGCTTCGAAATGTATCGTATATGTTCAGAATCAAATTATGTTTGATTTATTGAATAAAGTATTGTCGATTCATGAATAAATGTGGCCATATGAACGCTTGTTGTAGCGCACCGCTGAATGGTGCTGGATGCTCAGGTAAGAACCTAAACTTCACCCTTTATTTTTATAAGCTAATACGATAATATGTTGTGATTAATGAATCGATGAATCGAGTTGGTAGTTGGATGGTTTGAGGAAAGAATCATGAGCGTTCGAGGTCTTGTGGTACGGCGCTTGTGAGGAGGGAGTTCGGGTTGTGAAATTATCGCAATCGTGTGGATTGCGAGGCCATGTGTGGCTCATTGTGTTGAAATGATTATGAAGTGTTTGAATGTGAAACGTGTAAATCCCTTTCCCTCTTTTATGTCTAAGATGCATTATGTGTGAAAGTGTGGTGATTTGACAAAGAACGTTTTTCGTGTTTTCAAACTAATAATAGCCATGATTAATAGCAAGCAATGGCCTATTTTCGCTATACAAACAGTATTTGGGAGTGAACCTGCTTGAACGGGGGAATCTCTAAAACGGTTTAGAAAACTATGAGTTATGTGATAAATGATTTTACCAAAAGACACAACAAAATTATTAGCCGTTATGGTCGATACGCTTTAAGTGGCTAAGATAATGTGCTGCGGACAATATGATATGATGTAATGTTAACCTAGGGGATAAGTCCGGATAAACCCTAGAGGCCCTGACGAGGGCTAATATAATGGCCCGATATGTTATATGTAGCCATCCCGGGAGTAAGAGCTTAAGCGTGAGCATTAATTCTCACTATGGGGTCGAGAATAGTTCTCACCCAATCAGCACCCTGTAATGATCTTATGCCAGAAGTAGTTTCATACTAAGTTAAGAAAAGCAATTGGCCCTTTGCCATGTTTAAACGATTAAAAAGGAAAGGAAGTTCTCTTTATGGGCCCAAAAGGCCATATGGAATGATGTATGAAAAGCTTATAAGGGTCGTTGCACGACCAAACGAAATAAAACTTCCTTTGAAGACTAAGAAAACGTTTTCAACGAAAGAAAGAAAGCTTTCAATGAATGAGTTATGAAATGATCCTCAAGCATGTTTGATTGTGGATTCTTAGCCTATGTATTAAAGGAAAGCTTTCAATGGATGCATTATGAATGATTCTTAAGTATGGTTGAACGTGGATTCTAATCTTATGTGGCATCATTCCTATCCATAGCAAATCTGTCTGATTTAAAGTGTATGAGATGAGAAAGAAAGTTATAGCACGTTAAAAATTCCATGAATGAAGGCGTCTCTTCCTCAAAGAGTGAACGTTAATATGTGAATAGCATGCGAGGGTGTCATATAGCTTAATATGATGTTTAAAGGTACTTAAATGCTTGATATGTGTTTATGTGTGTGATAAGTATATTATATGAATGAACGTTAATATGTGAATAGCATGCGACAGTGTCATATGGCTTAATATGATGTTTAAAGGTACTTAAATGCTTAATACGTGTTTATACGTGTGATATGTGTATTATATGAATGAAATACCAAGAAAAGTGTACTTATGAAAGGGGATAACCTTATATACACATCATATGATTGAGGGTTCATGTGTAGTTTAAATGGAGTGTTAGGAAGTTATATTATGAAAAGAAAAGATCCTTATACTTAGCCTTCGATTCTTACTCACGTGCCTAACTGCTTGCTAGTAAAGAACTCCGTCGTTGAGGAACCTAGAAATATGACTGAGTGGTCGAAGTGAAGTTTATGTTTAGTGATCCTCCCATAAAGGTTCTATGAATATCTATTATGATAGTAAAGTATGGAAACGTGATATGTGACTAGTAAAAATAGTATTGCCTACAACGGTTTTGGTTTTAAGGGGGTTGGGGGACACTCACTGAGCGTGTGGTTGCTCATCCCACTACTCTTTCCCCTTTTCCCTAGGTTTTCTTTCTGACAGGAAGAAGTTGAGTCAGATAAGTCCAGAAGGAACCTATTGTTGCTTACAAGGCGTTGTATGTGCTCATTTGAAGGGATCTTACGTGTTTAATGAAGTCATGTAATGTACTCTTAGTTTATGAAGGTCTGTAAACGATTATTCTAGTTCTTGTAATGCATATGGTATAGAGGTCGCTCTGTACGGCCGTCTGAGCCAACCATCAAGTTAGTTAGATGTCTTCTTGGTTTAATTTAGCTATGTTTTAGGATGTAAATCTTAATACTCCGCTTTTGTTAACCGTTGAGTTGTATCGTCCATTTCTTCTTTATTCATGAATCAACCTGGCTGGTGTACTCTGAGCGAGTGGCTCGTTGAGTTATGAACTCCGGCGTGTGGCCGTTGAGCTATGTTTTAAATATTTTGCGCTTCTGTTGATTTACAGGGACTTATTGTAAGGCTTTTAGCCTGAAAATGGTCAGTTTTTAGGGGGAACTCTGCCGTTTCATCCCAGGAATTAAGTAAGAAGTTAGGAAAGCATAACGCTTCTGGCCTAGGGGCTGGGGGTGTTACATTGATGGTATCAGAGCAAAGGTCCTGCGACCATAGGCCGCGACCTGAGTCTTGCATTTCATACAGTCGCCTAGGAACACTGTATGGTTATGTGACATATGCCTGCCTTGTGTGCAAATGTGAGTTTTATGTGAATGTTCGCGTGTTTCACTAGTTAGATGCGGCTTCAGTAAGCTGAATGGTTGGATGAGAGAACCATTTGTTAAGGTGTAGGCCGAGTGATTCGTATTGTCATGCATGAGATAAGTGTTAGCTCAATCGAAAGTTGTTTCGTTTATATGCTTTGGTAATTTTAATCCAATGTTTAAAGAACATATGATTTGAATCAAATGATTGGAAAGCCTTAACTCTACGCTCACCTTTGCCCCTAAAATACGATTTGCTCCTCGGGCCCCATAATGGAGTGAGCAGATGTATTCAAAGGTTGGTAGAGAAAGAGCTAGAAGCAATTAAACTATTTCCTTTTGAAAGCCTAAAGACCTTGAAAGTTAAAGTCTTCTTGATTAGTGAGCTAGGGTTTTGCTTTGACATTCAAGATCTTTTTAATTGTTTGGTTGAGTCTTATTGTTGCAACCGAAGACTCGCATTTGCTTTGCAATAATGCTTGGATTTAGCCATATGAGCGTAACTTTCTCTGTGTAATCAAATGATTTTGAGTGTCCACATGCCAAGGTGTATGCATTGTCGGATGTGTTAACGATTTGTTTGCAAGTGATTAGAGTTAGCTTTCTATAACTGAGAATCTCACTAGGTGATACCCCCCCATATGTGAATTTTGAGTTGTTTAAAGAAATTAAATGAGATTTTGATATGCTTGGATAGAAATTAAGCAATAGCAGTGCATTTCTTTTGACTATTG
>JAKOGI010005379.1:0-12896 GCA_029747015.1 Carnegiea gigantea | reverse complement strand
TTTGAAGCTTAGGATTTCATCTTTCAAATAAGCCCAAGTTTGTTTAATTTGGACATCGTTTGATTGGGCAAAATATCACTCAAAGATACGTTATGCTGATCCAGTCCAGTCTGAGATAGGTGAATTGTTTGGGCCATAACCTTTAAACCGCTTATCCAAAATAAGCAAATGAGCCCATTCTGCAAAATAGACTTCCAGGGCTTTCTATCAAGCCCAAGAACGCGTGATTTTGCCAAGTATTCTGGAAGTTATGCTCTGTTGAAGTTGAGGCAGCTGTAAGGATTAATTCTGGGAATATGAAGAGTCTTCGGTACAATATATTGTTGTGGCTGATATTGTGCAGGTTTTAGATGCTTCTAGATTGATGTAATCAGCTGCAAAAATCCTAGAATATTCCTTGTAACCTCCCCCACCCCCTTTTATGATGTGTCTTTTCATTTTTCTTAGACGTTTCATTAGCTAGTTTTAATTGTTAGGAGTTATTTGAGTCTTTTGATTGTCTTTTGCTGAGTCTATAAAAGGGGAGGGGCATGTGAAGCTAATCATTCAGCATTGTAAGAGATTTCCAAAGTAATACAAGCAACTTTGAGAGTGATTCTCATTTGTGTCTCAAAAATTCCTAGTTCTATATCTTGAATTTGGCTAATTCAAGTGGTGTTCTAGGTTCTCTTTCTTTTCTTTGGAGTGATTCCTCAGAAGAGTGAAGGGAATTAGCCCAAGATCAAGCATTGAGAGGGCTCCGTGAAGGATTATCTTAATTACAAAGTCTTGTTTATCCTTTTTCTTTTTGTTATGATTCTCTAACCATCTCAAACTATCTTCCCCATATTCACTTTTCTTTGGTTGATCTTGTGTTAGGTGTTAGGTTTGAGTGATTTGGTTCACTTACCACCCACATCTACAACAGACACTTATCCACGGATTGCCCAAACAACGAGGTTCAACCTTGGAAGAAAGGGAAAGCGTGGGAAGAAGAGAACGATCAGGAGGAAAGCTTGACGAGAAATGAACTCAAGGTTAAAAAGAAGAAATTACTTCACTTAGAGCAGGTTTCTCAAAAGCCAAACAAAGATGAAAAGATCCAAGGAAGAGGGAAGCTGCAAGCCTAGTTTACCTACTATTGTTTTGGTGACTGTTGGTGATGAAAGAGACCATTGAACTGGAGACCCAAAGATCCGAGTTGAAGCAAGAAGAGATTGTGCAAGAAATTGAGCAATCCTTCACCGAAGAAGGGTGCCAAGAAGATAATGAGGTGAATTTGCGCATAACCCCAAGAATTGAAGAGCATGTAGTTAAAGACCTTGAAGTGATGAAGCCATGTAGGGTTGCTGAAGAGTTTGAACAACTCTTGATTCAAGAAGGACGCCCTACCGAACTCCAAGCACCCGAGTTAGAGGCATGTGGGGTTATTGAAGAAGTTGAGCAACTCTTGACCAAGAAGAATTCACCGTAAACCCCCATTCAACCTCCCAACCTTCAAACCAAAAAGGACCGACAAGCCTTAAACTCATTCATCCTTCCCAAACCCTTGCCCCCAAAAAGATTTCCACTCCACTCTTCTCCTCACCAGGTATGACCCGTTTTATGATCCTCCCCTCACCCTCTTCTATATCTCTCTAGAGGTGATGCCCTTTGACCACTTCCTACAACAGCTCCCATTTCATAAGCATGCCTCCCTTCATGAGAAGCTTGCAAACCCTTTGAGTTTGAGGACAAACTCAAAACAACCCGGGGAGTATGATGCATATTTCCATATGCATCATTTTTATTCAAGTACAATTTCAAAGAAGAAAAGGGTCAAAGAAGATCATGCATGGAAATGTGCCTATTTGGTCTTCTTAAGTGAGTTCAAAAGACTAACGACACTATGAAGAGGTCAAAAAGCAGGTTAAACTTTGCTAGAAATTTGGTGCCGAATTCATCCCCTGCGGAACCCCAATTTTTGTGGACACTTTTGGACAAGCTCAAGTGGACCAAACTCGGAGGGGCCCATGTGCTTTTGAAGTTTAAGATTTCAGCTTTCAAATAAGCCCAAGTTTGTTTAATTTGGACATCATTTGATTGGGCAAATTATCACTCAAAGATACGTTATGCTGATCCAGTCCAGTCTGAGATAGGTGCATTGTTTGGGCCATAACTTTCAACCCGCTTATCCAAATTGAGCAAATGAGCCCATTCTGGAAAATAGACTTCCAGGGCTTTCTAACAAGCCCAAGAACGCGTGATTTGGCCGAGTATTCTGGAAGTTATGCTCTGTTGAAGTTGACGGCAGTTGCAAGGATTAGATGCTGGGAATATGAGAGTTTAGGTTACATATATTTGTGTGGCTGATATTGTGCACGGTTTAGATCTTCTAGATGATGTAATCAGCCTGCAAAAATCTAGGAATATTCCTTGTAACCTCCCCACCCCCTTTTATGATGTGTCTTTTCATTTTTCTTAGACTTTTCATTAGCTAGTTTTAATTGTTAGGAGTTATTTGAGTCTTTGAGTGGCTCCGTGAAGGATTATCTCAATTACAAGATCTTGTTCTATTCCTTTTTTTTGTGTAGTGAAATTCTTCATCCATCTCATCCATCTTTCAATTCTCTTCCCAATTTGGCTTATTTTGAGTTGGAGTTTGATTTGGTTCACTTGCCACCCACATATACATCAACCATGATGGAGATGATCTTGAAGAAGTCATGGTAGAAGCTGATGAAGGCTCCATGCTCTCCCTTCACACTCATCCCCCACCGAAAGGTACGGAGAATCAAAGTATTCTTTTCCTATCTCTTGGTGAACCATCAACCCTTTTCCCCACTCCACCCACACCCAAGGCACTCAAACAAACCTTCTGTCAAAAGCATTCCAAACCATTACTTACAACTCCTAATCTTGAATTAAGAGTAAGTGAGGAAATGGTTCATCATATATTCAAAGAGTCCCTTAAGTCCAACATTCAAATCAGTAAGGGACATGAAAAGAAGAGAGTCTCTGAGTTCAAAAGAGACTTGTTTTTATGGTTGATTTTATTTCAGCCAGAAATGAAGAAAGAAGAGGAGTTCATCACCCAATATGATTTGAGGGCAAATCATTTTTAATAAGGGGAGTATGATGGAAATCCCTCCATCCCTTTTGTTTTAAAAGAATCAAATCAATTAGGTAAGCTCAATATGCTGGTTTAAGGATGAATAAATCATCCAAGTTTTGTTTAAACATTGAAACTACAGGGTAAGGGTTAAATCCAGCAGCTAACCCATTTTTGTGTGCTTAATTTCTCAAACATACTAAGGGTTTACATCTAATATTTTATGATGGATTTGAAGATCAAGATGTTAGCTTTCCAAAAAATCAAGTTTCATCCAATTTGGACTTCATTTGGTCGTTCAAATCAGCAATTAAACCCAAGGTGTCCAAACTGCCTAGCAGGGCCAGGATGAACCCGGTTTTGTTCTTTTTATTTCTTATGATATAGTTTGGTTTAAGTCTTGTATTTTTACATATTTTGGGTCCCCAAGATCTTAGCTTTCATGTCCAATTGGAATTACCAGATTTGGAGTTCAATTGGTTAGTGAATTAAGCTAAATAGTAAACCTGTGCTGTTTTGGAGTCCAATCTGCACGGTTTTGGGAATCAGGCTGATTCAAGGGGCAAATGACGTCCAATTGCTATGATTCAAAGAGGAGGGTAATCTAGACATCTTGAGGTTTCCATCCATGTAAGAAACGTAGCAATTAGTCATCATTTGAAGTGTCAAGCATGCGTTGCAAGTTGAGGCAGAACCCGGCTGACTGACACCCGGTTACTTAGCCTAGTAGTTTTCCTCCTTCAAGGGGTTTGCTTAAGGTGGAAGACTGCCAACTAGGTCATTTTGAGCTGCTTGATGAAACACCACTCAGCTACTTGTGAGAGAGACACGTGGAGCAAGGGAAACACCAACATTTTGCAAGCTCTCATTCGACCACTCAAGCATAACATGGCACACATGCATTTTTCAGTCCTTTTGAGGTGGCTAGCCGTGCACTCTTGCCTTCCTAGCTGGGAAATTGAGTCACTTACATTCCTTAATGCAAAGGAAAAGGCTTAGGAAGATAAATTAAGTGCTTTGTAATATAAACTTTTAGCTTATGTATGTTTTAGCTTAAACCGTGTATTATTAAGCATAGGATTAGTTTAATGACTTTCCTTGCCTAGAAGGAAAGCCATTTTCATGTAATCACAAGGCTATATAAGTGCCTTGGCTGCTCTTTTGTAAAACAAGAAGTTTTGAGTATTGAAAGAAAGCAAAGACTTTGTGTCTTGAGTTCCTCTTAAATACTTAACTTGCTTATCCTTAATTAGGCCGATTAAGGTGGTGTTCAAGTGAGTCTTAATCATTGATTAGGTGGTGTATCTTATCCTAATCAAAGGTTAAGGGCCCTAAGCTAAGTGATTAGTGGTGTATCTTATCTAATCACAAGGTTTAGAACTACCCAAATTCCATTGAATTCACTTAAAGTTCATGAAGTTAACTTTTGGATTCCTTAAACCATAAGCTCTCTCTTTTTGTATTCTAATCAGTGAACTTCATTCCCCACGTCTCCTTTTCCTTTTCATATTCTTTTCAAGCTCAATCAAGGCCAAGGTTTCTTGCTTTGATTTAGTTTTGAGTGCAAACACAAATCCATCTCAAACCGTGAGGAGTCACAAATCTAGGCGTGCTAGGCAGAACTTTGGCACGGTCATACCGTATCCTTAAGCACGGCCGTGCGTCCTTGGATCCGTGAGTTTTTCACTTGGGTTGGTTGTATTCTTGTTGTAAGTTGGCTTGGGTTGTTCCTACCCTTGAGACTTACATCATTTTTGGTATCAGAACGAGTTCAGATCCTTGCCTGAACCCCACGCTCCCAAATTAAATCCAAACACAAGCAACCTACTTACGTTTCAAATCAATCCACAAAGAACCCTAGACCTCATCCTTCATGCCATCTTCAATGAAATTGGAGAAAGAACTAGCTTTTATTGATATTGGACATGCTTGCTTTGCAATTCCAAAATTTCGTGGCGAAAAGGAAGAGTTCACAGGTTGGTTATCTAAGGTAGAACGAGTTTTTACTTGTTGTATCCTTAATGACCAACAGAAGTTCAAAGTGGTTATTTCAAGATTGAGAGGTTGTGCACTTCAGTGGTGGAATAAGTACAAGTTTGAGCGAAAAAAGAAGGGAAAAGAGAAGGGGAGAACTTGGAAGAAATTGAGTAGTAAGATGAAGGGTTCCTTTTGCCCATCCACTTACACGCCTATGAAAGAAAGTATCTCCATTAAGCCCACGAGTTCATTCCCTTCCAACCCACAAAAAAAACCAACCCCACAAATGATCTTTCCCTCACAACTTAGAAGGTGTCTCAAGTGCCAAGGGCTTGGACACTTAGCCACGGATTGCCCAAACAACAAGGTCATTACCTTAGAAGAAAAGAAGATGCCCTTGGTGGAAGAACCGAAGGAGGTCGAATTAGCGGAGGAACAAGAAAAAGAAGTTGAAAACCATGATGGAGATGATCTTGAAGAAGTTATGGTAGAAGCTGATGAAGGCTCCATGCTCTCCCTTCACACTCACCCCCCACCAAAAGGTACAGAGAATCAAAGTATTCTTTTCCGATCTCTTGGTGAGCCATCAACCTTTTTCCCCACTCCACCCACACCCAAGGCACTCAAACAAACCTTCTGTCAAAAGCATTCCAAACCATTACTTACAACTCCTAATCTTGAATTAAGAGTAAGTGAGGAAATGATTCATGATATATTCAAAGAGTCCCTTAAGTCCAACATTCAAATCAGTAAGGGACATGAAAAGAAGAGAGTCTCTGAGTTCAAAAGAGACTTGTTTTCATGGTTGATTTTATTTCAGCCAGAAATGAAGAAAGAAGAGGAGTTCATTACCTACTATGATTTGAGGGCAAATCATTTTTAACAAGGGGAGTATGATGGAAACCCCTCCATCCCTTTTGTTAAAAAAGAATCAAATCAAATTAGGTAATCTTATTATGCTGGTTTAAGGATGAATAAATCATCCAAGTTTTGATTAAACATTGAAACTGCAGGGCAAGGGTTAAATCCAGCAGCTAACCCGTTTTTTGTGTGCTTAATTTCTCAAACATACTAAGGGTTTATGTCTAATATTTTTTTGATGGATTTGAAGATCAAGATGTTAGCTTTCCAACAAATCAAGTTTCATCCAATTTGGACTTCATTTGGTCGTTCAAATCAGCAATTAAACCCAAGGTGTCCAAACTGCCCAGCAGGGCCAGGATGAACCCGGTTTTGTTCTTTTTATTTCTTATGATATAGTTTGGTTTAAGTCTTGTATTTTTACATATTTTGGGTCCCCAAGATCGTAGCTTTCATGTCCAATTGGAATTACCAGATTTGGAGTTCAATTGGTTAGTGAATTAAGCTAATTAGTAACCCTGTGCTGTTTTGGAGTCCAATCTGCACGGTTTGGGAAATCAGGCTGATTCAAGGGGCAAATGACGTCCAATTGCTATGATTCAAAGAGGAGGGTAATCTAGACATCTTGAGGTTTCCATCCATGTAAGAAACGTAGCAATTAGTCATCATTTGAAGTGTCAAGTATGCGTTGCAAGTGGAGGCAGATACCGGCTGACTGACACCCGGTTACTTGGCCTAGTAGTTTTCCTCCTTCAAGGGGTTTGCTTAAGGTGGAAGACTGCCAACTAGGTCATTTTGAGCTGCTTGATAAACCACCACCCAGCCACTTATGAGAGAGACACGTGGAGCAAGTGAAACACCACCATTTTGCAAGCTCTCATTTGACCACTCAAGCATGACATGGCACACATGCATTTTTCAGTCCTTTTGAGGTGGCTAGCCGTGCACTCTTGCCTTCCTAGCTGGGAAATTGAGTCACCTACATTCCTTAATGCAAAGTGATGTAGATGTGGGTGGTAAGTGAACCAAATCAACTCAAACTCAAACTAAACAAGAATCAACCAAAGAAAAGTGAATATAGTGGAAGATAGTTTGAGATGGTTTGAAGAATAATAACAAAAAGGACAAGGATAAACAAGACCTTGTAATTAAGATAATCCTTCACGGAGCCACTCAATGACTTGGTCTTGGGCTAATTCTCTTGTCTTAACCAAGGAATCACTCCAATTGGAAAAGGAAGAGAACCTAGAACACCACTTGAATGAGCCAAATTCAAGATATAGACCTAGGAATTTTGAGACACAAATGAGAATCACTCTCAAAGGTGCTTGTATTACTTTGGAAATCTCTTACAATGCTGAATGAATAGCTTCACACGCCCCTCCCCTTTTTATAGACTCAGCAAAAGACAAACAAAGGACTCTAATAACTCCTAACAATTAAAACTAGCTAATGAAAAGTCTAAGAAAAAATGAAAAGACTCATCATAAAAGGGGTGGGGGAGGTTACAAGGAATATTCTAGGATTTCTACAGCTGATTATCTCCATCTAGAAGCCTCCAAAACGTGCACAATATCAGCCACACAAATATATGTAACCGAAGACTCTTCATATTCCCAGCATTAATCCTTGCAACTGCCTCAACTTCAACAGAGCATAACTTCCAAAATACTCGGCCAAATCACGCGTTCTTGGGCTTGTTAGAAAACCCTGGAAGTCTATTTTCCAGAATGGGCTCAATTGCTCAATTTGAATAAGCGGTTTGAAAGTTATGGCTCAAACAATGCACCTATCTCAGACTAGACTGGATCAGCATAACGTATCTTTGAGTGATATTTTGCCCAATCAAATGACGTCCAAATTAAACAAACTTGGGCTTATTTGAAGCTGAAATCTTAAACTTCAAAACCATGTGGAGCCTCAAGTTGTGGGTCCACTTGAGCTTGTCCAAAAGTGGTCACAAAAAATCGGGTTCCGCAGGGATGAATTCAGCGCCAAATTTCTAGCAAAGCTTAACCTCTTTTTGACCCCTTCATAGTGTCGTGAGTCTTTGAACTCACTTAATAAGACCAAATAAGCACACTTCCAAGCATGATCTTCTTTGACCCTTTTCTTCTTTGAAATTGGTCTTGAATGAAAATGATGCATATGGAAATATGCATCATACTCCCCGGGTTGTTTTGAGTTTGTCCTCAAACTCAAAGGGTTGGCAAGCCTCTCTAGAAAGGGGTCGCGCTTACAATATGGGAGCTTTTGGGGAAGTGGTCAAAGGGCATCACCTCTAGAGAGATATACAAGAGGGTGAGGGGAGGATGATAAAACAGGTCATATCTGGTGAGGAGAAGAGGCGGAAGTGGGAAATCTTCTTTGGGGGCAAGGGTTTGGGAAGGATGAATGAGGGTTTAGGCTTGTCGGTCCTTTTGTGGTTTGAAGGGTTGGGAAGGTTGAATGGGGGTTAAGGTGAATTCTTCTTGGGTCAAGAGTTGCTCAAACTTTTCAGCACCCCTACATGGCTTCATCACTTCAAGGTCTTTAACTACATGCTCTTCAATTCTTGGGGTTATGCTCAAATTCCCCTCATTATCTTCTTGGCACCCTTCTTCGGTGAAGGATTGCTCAATTTCTTGCACAATCTCTTCTTGCTTCAACTCGGATCTTTGGGTCTCAAGTTCAATGGTCTCTTTATCCCCACAGTCACCAAAAACAAGAGGTAGGTCAACTAGGCTTGAAGCTTTTTCTCCAAGGATCTCTTCATCTTTGTTTGGCTTTTGAGAAACCTTCTCTAAGTGAAGTATTTCTTCTTTTTCAACCTTGAGTTCAATTTCTTCTTCAAGGCTTTCCTCCAGATCGTTCTCTTCTTTCACGGCTTTCCTTTCTTCCAAGGTAATGACCTCGTTATTTGGGCAATCCGTGGATAAGTGTCCAAGCCCTTGGCACTTGAGACACCTCCTAGGTTGATGCATATTCCCATATGCATCATTTTTATTTTTATTTTTATGTAAGGTCAACTTCCAAGAAGAAAAGTGTCAAACAAGAGCGTGCATGGGAACTCTCATATTTTCTCTTATTATATGAGTTCAAGGACTTTAGACACCATGAAGAAGTCAAAGAAGTTGCAAAACTTTGCCGGAAATTGGCGTTCATGCCCGAAGACGTAATGCCGCCTTCATCCCGAATTTTCCCGCTCTTTGTGTGCACTTGTGGCCTACCTAAAGCGGTCCCACAACTTGAGGCTCCACATGGTTTTGAAGTTTAAGATTTCAGCTTTCAAATAAGCCCAAGTTTGTTTAATTTGGACATCATTTGGTTGGGCAAAATATCACTCAAAGCTACGTTATGCTGATCCAGTCCAGTCTGAGATAGGTGCATTGTTTGGGCCATACCTTTTAAACCGCTTATCCAAATTGAGCAAATGAGCCCATTCTGGAAACTATACTTCCAGGGCTTTCTAACAAGCCCAAGAACGCGTGATTTGGCCGAGTATTCGGGAAGTTATGCTCTGTTGAAGTTGAGGCAGTTGCAAGGATTAATGCTGGGAATATGAAGAGTCTTCGGCTACATATACTTGTGTGGCTGATATTGTGCACGTTTTAGATGCTTCTAGATTGATGTAATCAGCTGCAAAAATCCTAGAATATTCTTTGTGACCTCCCCCACCCCTTTTATGATGAGTCTTTTCATTTTTCTTAGACTTTTCATTAGCTAGTTTTAATTGTTAGGAGTTATTTGAGTCCTTTGATTGTCTTTTGCTGAGTCTATAAAAAGGGGAGGGGCGTGTGAAGCTATGCATTCAGCATTGTAAGAGATTTCCAAAGTAATACAAGCACCTTTGAGAGTGATTCTCATTTGTGTCTCAAAATTCCTAGTTCTATATCTTGAATTTGGCTCATTCAAGTGGTGTTCTAGGTCCTCTTCCTTTTCCAATTGGAGTGATTCCTTGGTTAAGACAAGAGAATTAGCCCAAGATCAAGTCATTGAGTGGCTCCGTGAAGGATTATCTTAATTACAAGGTCTTGTTTATCCTTGTTCTTTTTGTTATTATTCTTCAAACTATCTCAAACTATCTTCCACCATATTCACTTTTCTTTGGTTGATTCTTGTTTAGTTTGAGTTTGAGTTGATTTGGTTCACTTACCACCCACATCTACATCAATTGGTATCAGAGCCAAGGCTCTTAAGTGACCCACATCACACCCACATACATCCCAAAAAGCCAAAATACAAAAAAACAAAAAGAGGCACAAACCGGCAATCCGAGTCTCGAAGACCAGAGAAGCAGCATGGTGCCCCCGTGCCACCATACACGACCGTGCCATATCATTTTTCCAGAAATCTTCAAGTCGAGACGGAGCACGGTGCCCCCGTGCCGCCAAGCACGAACGTGCCACTCTACTTTTCTGCATTTTCTTCAGCCGAAGCATAGCACGGCCTGACCGTGCCCCCTTGCACGACCGTGCCACCTTTGCCACAGCCAACTTACGTTTCAAATCAATCCACGAAGAACCCTAGACCTCATCCTTCATGCCGTCTTCAAAGGACTTGGAGAAAGAACTAGCTCTTATTGATATTGGATATGCTTGTTTTGCAATTCCAAAATTTCATGGCAAAAAGGAAGAGTTCGCAGGTTGGTTATCTAAGGTGGAACGAGTTTTTGCTTGTTGTATCCTTAATGACCAACAGAAGTTCGAAGTGGTTATTTCAAGATTGAGAGGTTGTGCACTTCAGTGGTGGAATAAATACAAGTTTGAGCGAAAAAAGAAAGGAAACGAAAAGGTGAGAACTTGGAAGAAATTGAGTAGTAAGTTGAAGGGTTCCTTTTACCCATCCACTTACATGCCCATGAAAGAAAGTATCTCCGTTAAGCTCACGGGTTCATTCCCTTCCACCCCACAAAAGAACCAACCCCACAAATGATCTTTCCCCCACAACCTAGGAGGTGTCTCAAGTGCCAAGGGCTTGGACACTTATCCACGGATTGCCCAAATAACGAGCTCATTACCTTGGAAGAAAGGAAAGCCGTGAAAGAAGAGAACGATCAGGAGGAAAGCCTTGAAGAAGAAATTGAACTCAAGGTTGAAAAAGAAGAAATACTTCACTTAGAGAAGGATTCTCAAAAGCCAAACAAAGATGAAAAGATCCAAGGAGAGGAAGCTTCAAGCCTAGTTGACCTACCTCTTGTTTTTGGTGACTGTGGTGATGAAGAGACCATTGAATTTGAGACCCAAAGATCCGAGTTGAAGCAAGAAGAGATTGTGCAAGAAATGGAGCAATCCTTCACCCAAGAAGGGTGCCAAGAAGATAATGAGGTGAATTTGAGCATAACCCCAAGAATTGAAGAACATGTAGTTAAAGACCTTGAAGTGATGAAGGCCTTGTAGGGTTGCTGAAGCGTTTTGAACAACTCTTGATTCAAGAGTACGGCCCTAACGAACTCCAAAGCACCCGAGTTTGAGGCAGTGGGGTTATTGGAAGAAGTTGAGCACACTCTTAACCCAAGAGAATCACCTTAACCCCATTCAACCTTCCCAACCCCTCAAACCACAAAAGGACCGACAAGCCTTAACCCTCATTCATCATTCCCAAACCTTTGCCCCCAAAGAAGATTTCTCACTTCCGCCTCTTCTCCTCACCAGGTATGACCCGTTTTATCATCATCCCCTCACCCTCTTCTATATCTCTCTAGAGGTGATGCCCTGTGACCTCCTTCCCCAAAAGCTCCCATATTGTGAGCGTGACCCCATTCTTGAGAAGCTTGCTAACCCATTGAGTTTGAGGACAAACTCAAAACCACCCGGGGAGTATGATGCATATTCCCATATGCATCATTCTTATTTAAGGTCAACTTTCAAGAAGAAAAGTGTTAAACAAGAGCGTGCATGGGAACTCTCATATTTTCTCTTATTATGTGAGTTCAAGGACTTTAGACACCATGAAGAAGTCAAAGAAGTTGCAAAACTTTGCCGGAAATTGGCGTTCATGCCCGAAGATGTAATGCCGCCTTCATCCCGAATTTTCCCGCTCTTTGTCTGCACTTGTGGCCTACCTAAAGCGGTCCCACAACTTGAGGCTCCACATGGTTTTGAAGTTTAAGATTTCAGCTTTCAAATAAGCCCAAGTTTGTTTAATTTGGACATCATTTGGTTGGGCAAAATATCACTTAAAGATACGTTATGCTGATCCAGTCCAGTCTGAGATAGGTGCATTGTTTGGGCCATAACTTTCAAACAGCTTATCCAAATTGAGCAAATGAGCCCATTCTGGAAAATAGACTTCCAGGGCTTTCTAACAAGCCCAAGAACGCGGGATTTGGCCGAGTATTCTGGAAGTTATGCTCTGTTGAAGTTGAGGCAGCTGCAAGGATTAATTCTGGGAATATGAAGAGTCTTCGTTTACATGTGATTGTGTGGCTGACATTGTGCACGTTTTTGGAGCCTTCTAGATTGGTGTAATCAGCTAAGAAATCCTAGAATATTCCTTGTAACCTCCCCCACCCCTTTTATGATGAGTCTTTTCATTTTTCTTAGACTTTTCATGAGCTAGTTTTAATTGTTAGGAGTTATTTGAGTCCTTTGATTGTCTTTTGCTGAGTCTATAAAAAGGGGAGGGGCGTGTGAAGCTATTCATTCAGCATTGTAAGAGATTTCCAAAGTAATACAAGCACCTCTGAGAGTGATTCTCATTTGTGTCTCAAAAATTCCTAGTTCTATATCTTGAATTTGGCTCATTCAAGTGGTGTTCTAGGTTCTCTTCCTTTTCCGATTGGAGTGATTCCTTGGTTAAGACAAGAGAATTAGCCCAAGATCAAGTCATTGAGTGGCTCCGTGAAGGATTATCTTAATTACAAAGGTCTTGTTTATCCTTGTTCTTTTTGTTATTATTCTTCAAACCATCTCAAACTATCTTCCACCATATTCACTATTCTTTGGTTGATTCTTGTTTAGTTTGAGTTTGAGTTGATTTGGTTCACTTACCACCCACATCTACATCA
>JAKOGI010005378.1:0-12906 GCA_029747015.1 Carnegiea gigantea | reverse complement strand
AAATCAGGCCTTTCGGCCATGTTCAGTCGAAATGACCAAAATTCCCCTACGGACCACTCTTGGCCCTAAAAACCACTTCAGAGGCCCTTTTTTACAGCAACATAGGGACGAAACCCCGCGCTGGCAAGGGGCGATGAAGGTGGTCGAGCTAACATCCGTAACGCACGCATAGCTCGTCGCTTCCGAGCTATCAGTTACGAACTTGCGACCTCTTTAGATTTGGGGTGCTGCATGCGCGACTCGGCAGCCGCGTGGACTCAATGAAACATTTGTTCCGCCAGAATCCAATGGGTGCGATCATACCAGCACTAATGCACTGGATCCCATCAAAACTCCGCAGTTAAGCGTGCTTGGGCGAGAGTAGCACTAGGATGGGTGACCTCCTGGGAAGTCCTCGTGTTGCACCCTTTTACGTTGTTTTTTACTTTCTTAAAAGCACCGATCCTTCTCGTTTCATTTGTCGTGGTCGTCGGATGAGAACTGACCAGGACGAGGAAAAAGCATCCAAGTCCGACCTTCCGCCCTTGTTCATTCGAAATTTCCGAAATTTCCCAACGGACGCCTCCTGGCCCTGAAAACCGCATTAGAGGCCCATTTTACTGCAACACACGGACGAAAGCCCATGCCTGCACGGGGCAATGAAGGGGGTCCAGCGACCGTCCGTAACACACTTTTAGCTCGCCGCTTCCGAGCTGTAAGTTGCGAACTTGCGACTTCTTTAGATTTGGCGCGCTGTATGTGCGACTCGGCAGCCGCGTACGCTCCGTAAAAGACTTGTTCCGCAAAAATCCAATGGATGCGATCAAACCAGCACCAATGCAGCCGATCCCATCAGAACTCAGCAGTTAAGCGTGCTTGGGCGAGAGTAGTACTAGGATGGCTGACCTCCTGGGAAGTCCTCGTGTTGCACCCTTTTTTTTGTTGTTTTTTCCTTCCTTAAAAAGCGCCGATCTTTCTCGTTTCATTTGCTGTGGCCGTGGGATGGGAACTGACCAGGACGAGGAAAAAGCATCCAAATCAGGCCTTCCGCCCATGTTCGCTCGAAATTACCAAAATTCCCCTACGGACGCCTCCTGGCACTGAAAACCACATCATATGCTCTTTTTTACTGCAACACACGGATGAAACCCCCTGGTTGTACGGGGCGATGAAGGTGGTCGAGCTACCGTCCGTAACGCACGCTTATCTCGCCTCATCCGAGCTGTCAGTTACAAACTTGCGACCACCTTGGAGTTGGCGTGCTGTATGCGCGACTCGGCGGCCGCGTACAGTCAACGAAACATTTGTTCCGCAAGAATCCAACGGCTGCGATCATATCAGCACTAATGCAGCGGATCCCATCAGAACTCCGCAGTTAAGCGTGCTTGGGCAAGAGAAGTAGTAGGATGGGTGACCTCCTGGGAAGCGCTCGTGTTGCACCCCTTTTTCGTTTTTTCCTTTTTTAAAAACACTGATCCTTCTCGTTTCATTTGCTGTGGGCGTCGGATGAGACCTGGCCAGGACGAGGAAAAAGCATCCAAATCAGGCCTTTCGTCCATGTTCAGTCGAAATGACCAAAATTTCCCTACGGACGACTCTTGGCCCTAAAAACCACTTCAGATGAGCCCTTTTTGCAGCAACACAGGGACGAAACCCCACGTTGGCAAGGGCGATGAAGGTGTCGAGGCTACCATCCGTAACGCACGCATAGCTCTGCCGCTTCCGAGAGCTGTCAGTACGAACTTGCGACCTCTTTAATTTGGTGCGATGGCATGCGCCTGACTCGGCCGCTCCGCGTGGACAATGAAACATTGTTCCGCAAGAATCCAATGTGCGATCATACCAGCACTAATGCGCACCGGATCCCATCCGAATACTTGCAGTTAAGCAGTGCCTTTGGGCGTCGCAGAGTAGTACTAGGATGGGTGACCTCCTGGAAGGTCCTCGTGTTGCAACCCTTTTTTGTTGTTTTTCTTCCTTAAAAGCACCGATCTTTCTCGTTTCATTTGCTGTGGCCGTCGGATGAGAACTGACCAGGACGAGGAAAAGGCATCCAAATCAGGCCTTCCGCCCATGTTCGCTCGAAATTACCCAAATTCCCCAACGGACGCCTCCTGGCCCCGAAACCCACATTAGAGGCCCCATTTTACTGCAACACACGGACGAAAGCCTATGCTTGCACTGGGCGATGAAGGGGGTCGAGCGACCGTCTGTAACGCACTCTTAGCTCGCCGCTTCCGAGCTGTAAGTTGCGAACTTGCGACCTTTTAGATTTGGCGCGCTGTATATGCGACTCGGCAGCCGCGTACGCTCCATAAAAGATTTGTTCTGCAACAATCCAATGGGTGCGATCAAACTAGCACCAATGCACCAGATCCCATTAGAACTCCGCAGTTAAGCGTGCTTGGGCAAGAGTAGTACTAGGATGGGTGGCCTCCTGGGAAGTCCTCGTGTTGCAACCCTTGTTCGTGTTTTATCTTTTTTAAAAGCACCGATCCTTTTCGTTTCATTTGCTGCGGGCGTTGGATGGGACCTGACCAGGATGAGGATAAAGCCATCCAAATCAGGCCTTTCGGCCATGTTCAGTCGAAATGACCAAAATTCCCTTACAGACGACTCTTGGCCCTGAAAACCACTTCAGAGGCCCTTTTTTTACAGCAACACAAGGACGAAACCGCACGCTGGCAAGGGGCGATGAAGGTGGTCGACCTACCATCCGCAACGCACGCCTAGCTCTCCGCGTCCGACCTATAAGTTACGAACTTGCGACCTCTTTAGGGCCGGCGTGCATTAAGCGCTACTCAGCGGCCGCGTACCGTCAACGAAACATTTGTTCCGCAAGAATCCAATGGCTGCGATCATACCAGCACAAATGCAGCGGATCCCATCAGAACTCCGCAGTTAAGCGTGCTTGGGCAAGAGCAGTAGTAGGATGGGTGACCTCCTACGAAGCGCTCATTTTGCACCCCTTTTTCGTTTTTTTCCTTTTTTAAAAGCACTGATCCTTCTCGTTTCATTTGCTGTGGGCGTCGGATGAGACCTGGCCAGGACCAGGAAAAAGCATCCAAATCAGGCCTTTCGTCCATGCTCAGTCGAAATGACCAAAATTCCCCTACGGACGACTCTTGGCCCTAAAAACCACTTCAGAGGCCCTTTTTTACAGCAACACAGGGACGAAACCCCATGCTGGCAAGGGGCGATGAAGGTGGTCGAGTTACCATCCGTAACGCACGTATAGCTCGCCGCTTCTGAGCTTTCAGTTACGAACTTGCGACCTCTTTAGATTTGAGGCGCTGCATGCACGCCTCGGCAGCCGCGTGGACTCAATGAAACATTTGTTCCGCAAGAATCCAATGGGTGCGATCATACCAGCACTAATGCACCGGATCCCATCAGAACTCCGCAGTTAAGCGTGCTTGGGCGGGAGTAGTACTGGGATGGGTGACCTCCTGGGAAGTCCTCGTGTTGCACCCCTTTTTCATTGTTTTTTTCTTTCTTAGAAGCGCCGATCTTTCTCGTTTCATTTGCTGTGGCCAGCGGATGAGAACTGACCAGGACGTGGAAAAAGCATCCAAATCAGGCCATCCGCCTATGTCCAGTCGAAATTACCGAAATTCCCCAACGGACGCCTCGTGGCCCTGAAAAACACATCAGAGCCCCATTTTACTGCAACGCACGGACGAAACTCCATGCATGCACGGGGCGATGACGGTGGTCGAGCTACCGTCCGTAACGCACGCTTAGCTCGCCTCTTCCGAGCTATCAGTTACGAACTTGCGACCTCTTTGGAGCTGGCGTGCTGTATGCGCGACTCTGCGGCCGCGTACCCTCAATGAAACATTTGTTCCGCAAGAATCCAATGGGTGCGATCATACCAGCACTAATGCACCGGATCCCATCATTACTCCGCAGTTAAGCATGCTTGGGCGAGAGTAGTACTAGGATGGGTGACCTCCTGGGAAGTCCTCGTGTTGCACCCCTTTTTCGTCGTTTTTTCTTTCTAAAAAGCGCCGATCTTTCTCGTTTCATTTGCTGTTGTCTTCGGATGAGAACTGACCAGGACGAGGAAAAAGCATCCAAGTCCGACCTTCCGCCCTTGTTCGGTCGAAATTTCCAAAATTCCCCAACGGACGCCTCCTGGCCTTGAAAACTACATTAGAGGCCCCATTTTACTGCAACACACGGACGAAAGCCCATGCTTGCGCAGGGCGATGAAGGGTGTTGAATTTAGGAGTACTTACCCACAAGAGGGGGGTGAATTGTGGCGTTCGATTTTCGCATACTTACTGACAAACACTCTTCTGATTGCAGAGGTTGTTCTTGAATTACAAACAACCGTCTGACTTGTTTGCACCAGATGTTTTCAATTTACTCAAAGGCGAAAATCAACAAGATAAATGCTGAAATAAAGCACACACAATGTTTCCGTGGAAAACACCTCTAGCCCAACTGAGGTGTGAAAAACCACGACCTACCTCGTGTAGGATTTAACCACTTTCACTAACGGGCTCCACACGTTACAAATGTAACACACCTTGTTACAACTTGCAACCACGTAACCTTCTTTTCTAAGAAAGGTTACACCACGTCAAAATCTCACCAGATTGGACACGTCCAAAGTCCACACGACTGAGGACCACTCACTCACTTTTCTGATCCAAGATCAGGGTTACAAAACAACTTACGGGGGTGCTTCTGATTTAAGCAGATGTAAGGTACAATGAGGTCCTAGTATGCCAATATCTTGAAAGCTCAGTTTAAACACAACTTGTCTCGATTTTTTTTTTCTCAAGAGTAGCTCGAAAAATTCTTCTCACTAGAAAAACCGCTTTTGCACTTCTCCCTTTTTGCGTATGTTGTGTATATTTCTCGTTTTTTCTTCTCTAATGAATGGGAGTGAAATGTTGAGTTTTTAAACAAAAAATCCAACGGTCAAAAACAAGGAGAAGTGATAAAATCAGCTATGTTTAGCAAAGAGAGATTTTTGTTTAGCACAGAGAATTCCAACGGCTAAAAGATCCAATGAGGATAGAGTTTCCCAATATTGTAGGAATTTGATTTTGGAGGATAAAAGACTATCTTTTCCCCTTAAAAAATAGCCGTGAAATATCTGGAACAGAATCTCAGCTTGAATTTTGAATTAATCACTTTCCAAAGGATAAGAGAGAAATATTTTCGGTTTTGGTAAATATTTTCCAAAATCAGTTTTGCAAATCTCTCAAGTGATTTTCATATCAAGAGATTTCCTACAGCTTAAATTGTTGTCTTGGAATTTTATCAAAATATATTAGAGCTTTTGGCCAACCAAAATAAGTTTTCCAAAGTGACCGGGTTTGGCCGTTACAGTTCAGAAACACCCCAGGTACCCTGTTTACAGGGTTGTTCAAACTTGGTGTTCTGAAGCAAATAGCGCAACCAATTCAAGAGTGGTTAATTAGAGACTTTTCAAGATTGGCATATTAACAAGAGTCTAAAAAATAAAACCTAAATTACCCAAGACATCTTGTTGGAGATCCAGTCATCTTGTTCAAGACGAATACGCTGCCCCAACCACCTAGACCAACCTGTTTGCCAGGTTGTTCTTGTATCGCTTGAGTTCAGAAAGACCTGTTTGCTGGATTGTCCTTGAAACACCTAGCCTGTTTGCCAGGTTGTTCTTGTATTGCTTGAGTTCAGAAATGATCTTAACACACAATCAACTCATCGAGGTGGTGTTCTTGACTTGAGCGTGAGTCATCAAGGTATGAGACCTGTTCTTAAGACTTGTTCTCAACATTCAGCAAACAAGTTAAGACGCATATTAAAAATAACAGTGTCTGCCTGTTTGGAGAACTTTGTTTGGAGCAACATTACTTAAGAGCATTTTACACTTGGGTTTGTTGTCATCAAAACTGAATATACTAATTCAACAATTTCCCTCTTTTTGATGATGACAAACCAAGTGTCCATATTAAAAAAATTGCATGCTGATAGGGATCCACGTAGGTACAAGGAGTTAGAGGTCAACCCACCCTATCGAGTCAAGGTCAGGCTCATTCGTCATACTTTGTCAATAGGTTACACTATTCTTCCCCTTTTTGGCATCATTAAAAAGCAAGAACAACAGGACGGTTGTAAGAAAAGCATATAAAGCATTGCAAATAGATATTTCATTGCAAAGAAAAGTAGTACAATGCCAAAACAACAAAACGAAGAGAGGAGGAGGAGGAGACTAGAGACCATCCTAGACAATCAGGGAGCAGGGGGTGGTTTCGTTTGCAGAGGAGGAATGCTGGGGGCAAGGGTGGAGAGAAGGGCAAGCAAATCTTCATGGCGTTTGGCGGAGAGGGCTTGTTCCTCAGCAAGAGCAGCCTTGACGGCGGAGAGCTCATCTTTGAGGCGAGCATTGTCCTCAAGAACAGCCTCATCCTTGATGGAAGGTTGCCCAGAAACAGGTGGTCGAGGTGGTCGACGACCCTGTTTGGAGACTGACCCTTTGCCAACCTCATAGCCACACCCTAGCAGAGTGTCAATCCCAATCTCATCAATGATTTGGGCCGCCACTCTCCGTGTGAGCGCTATCCCAAAGTGCTCAAACACCCTTGTCAGCAGAAACCCATAGCCAAGATCATGGGCTCGGGTGGTGTTCGCAATTCGCCCTATGTGGCGAATCATGATTGCAGGGAGGTTTATTGGTTCCTCCCGATTCAGTAGGTCCACTAGACATTGTGCGAGGGCATCTGCTGAGTTTCGCCCTTGACCTCGCGGAATTATGTTCTTGATGGTGAACATAAACAGGAGTTGGTGCAGGGAGGTCATTTCACCCTTCTTAACCGAGAGGGGTGTTCTCAGGCCCTGTTTCTGACTGAGGCGTTGGGACACCTCTAGGAGCCTGGCTGTTGCCAGGGCAGTCCTGTCTTCCCTCACATACACAGCAAAGCCTTGTGAGGGCACCCCCAATATTTTCCCAAGTGTGGGCGCATCAACCTTAATGCCTTGCCCATTCACAAAACTTGTCACCACCCCTTTGGGGACACTGCAGTTGGCGTAAAACTCAGCCAACTCAGGCACAGAACACCCCAACTGGGTGTTTGCAAACAAGTCGAGCCAGCCTTGGACTCGCAACTTGTTCAGGAACACCCCCAGACCCTGTTCCTCGAAAAAACGGACATTTACTACCTTCCCCCTGACGACATTGCGCTTAAGCAATTGCGCATGCTTGTCAGACATAGGAGAGGGAGTGGACTTCTTTGGGCGTTTGGGAGGAGGAACAAAGGTGGTAGTGTCTGGTAGGGGAGCTGTTCTGGGCTTTCTTTTGAGGGGTGAGTTTGCAGGAGAGGGCTTCACAGCAGGTTTAGAGGTTGATTTTTGAGGGGCTTGATCTTCAGAGGACTCGGAGAACACCGGTGTCCCCTGTTTGAAAGAGGTGTTCTCAGATCAGAACTCGAGAACCCCTCGGTAGAAGAAGAGGAAATCTCCTCGATGATTGGAGCAGAGGGTTTGGAGATACGGGGAGCGGATTAAAAAGCTATTCTTGCAGATTTGCGAGAAGGCTTAGAGGATTTTGGAGAAGAGGGAGTTTGAGAGGGCTGAGACCTTGGTTGTGGCCTTGTTCTTGGCGTTTTGCTGCGCCTGGCCACTATTTTCACCCTTTTCCTTTTCTCTCCGGTTTGAGCAACCGGAGTAGTGAGTTCAGCCTCAGGGAGAGAATCCTTCTCCTGACTCTCCTTTGATGTCTCATTCGAATTCCCTCGGAAATCGACATTCAGATCCTCCACACACACGGCGTCAAAAGAGTCTTTCGCTGTTTCTGGCACTGTTCAAGGAAACAGCCCAAAAGAACAGGGTTCGAAATTATCACTAAACCCTTCAGGGGTTTCCAAGATTTTGTCTTGAGGCCCCGATGGTGCACCCTCCGATTCTACTTTAATGGGACATGCAACTAACCCCACAAGAAACACCAATTCTCTTCCACAATTGAAGGGAATATCGTCCATCCCTATCCCGACTGACTTTAGAAACAAGCTTTTCAGAAATCTGAAAGGCTTGTACAGGATTGGGTGAGGGGGAGCAGGGATTGAGGACGCAAGAACCAGGGCTTTTGAGTGAGAGGTGTTGTTGGAAGCCATTGTTGCTAGAGGAGAGAGATTAGGGTTTAAGGCTGTTTGCAGGGTTTGCTTTTGAGCGAGAAGAAGTCAGATGAAAAGACGAACTGAGAACAGGGCATTTAAAGAGAGAGAGAGCACCCAAAATCTTTTAAAGATCTCTAGGTTTGCAACGGGTGAGAACATTACAGGCGTGTGCCTTGGTAAGGAGGGAGGTTTAAAGAAAACACATTCCCATATGCATCGAACAACCAAGGGACGTACCTGTTCTTTCCGTTCGATCAAGATACCTGCCTGTTCTTCGCCGTTTGATCTTTGATTTGACTCATTGGTACTAGGGGTGGCAGAGCTGCTCCAGTGATCCTTAGTACATCCCCTTATGCTGCACTCTTTGTATAAATTAAAAAAAAACGCACGCAATTCGAGTGTATGCACTCATTGTACATAAATCACATCAGTTGCTAATAAGATTTGCAAACAAGGGAAGAGAACAGGGTGTAGAGGTTGTTTTTACCAAACGTAGTTCATGTCTTGGAAACAAGTATCTCAGGGTGTTCTTACCAATCCTAGTTCCAGTCTATTTCTCTCAAATTGATCTCTAGCTAGTGCCTTAGTGAATATATCAGCAATTTGATTTTCCGTTGTGCAAAAATTCATAGAAATTAAACCCTTTTGAACATTATCTCTCAAGAAATGATGTCGAATGTCAATATGCTTTGTTCTTTTATGTTGACATGGATTTTTGGCAATGTTAATTGCAATTGTGTTATCACAAAAAATAGGAATGCATCCAGTGTCAACACAAAAGTCCTTAAGCTGTTGTCTTATCCACAACAGTTGAACACAACATGAAGCTGCTGCAACATATTCAGCTTCTGCTGTGGACATGGCAACAGAATGTTGCTTCTTGGTAGCCAAAGATACCAAACAAGGTCCAAGAAAGTGAGCCATACCTGAGGTACTCTTTCTATCAACTAGGAATCCAGCATAGTTAGCGTCAGCATATCCAACAAGATCAAAATTACAACCTCTAGGATACCATAAAGCTAAATTGGGTGTATGCTTCAAATATCTTAGTATCCGTTTAACAGCTTTAAGATGAGTTTCCTTAAGATTAGACTGAAAATGGGCACATAAACCAACACTAAAAATAATATCCGGTCTACTAGCGGTTAGGTATAGGAGTGACCCAATCATGCCCCTATAGAGTTTCTCCTCAACTGAGGGACTCTCATCATCCATAACCAACCTGGTTGAAGGAGAAATAGGAGTGTCTACGGGTTTGGCCAACTCCATCCCAAAACGCTTAAGTAGCTCCTTGATATACTTTGTTGATGGATCATGGTGCCGTTTGGAGTTTGGTTGATTTGTAAGCCTAAGAAAAAGTTAAGCTCACCCATCATGCTCATCTCAAACTCACTCCTCATCATATTTGAAATTTCATTGCATAAATCATGATGAGTTGCACCAAATATAATGTCATCAACATATATTTGGACAATCAATAAATGTTCCCCTTTAGATTTTAGAAACAAAGTATTGTCTGCCTTACCTCTTCTAAAATTATTTTCATGTAAAAAACTTGACAAATGTTCATACCAAGCTCTAGGAGCTTGTTTTAAACCATAAAGAGCTTTGTCAAGTTTGAAAACATGGTTAGGAAATTCACTGTTTTCAAAACCAGGGGGTCGTTTGACATACACCTCTTCTTTAAGTTATCCATTTAGGAATGCACTTTTCACATCCATTTGATGTAGCTTAATTTCCATATGAGCTGCAAAGGCTATTAGGATTCGAATAGCCTCAATTCTAGCAACTGGTGCAAAGGTTTCTTCATAATCGATCCCTTCTTCTTGGTTATACTCTTGAACAACCAGCCGTGCTTTGTTCCTAGTGACTGTTCATGACTCATCCAGTTTGTTTCAGAACACCCACTTGGTTCCAATGATTGTTCTCTCTGCAGGTTTAGGTACCAGGTGCCATACTCTATTTCTTTCAAATTGATGGAGCTCTTCTTGCATTACCGTGACCCAATCTGAATCTGCAAGAGCTTCATTCACATTCTTTGGCTCAATGTTAGAGAGAAAAGCATAGAAAGCACAGAAATTCTTAAGCTTAGACCTAGTTTTCACTCCACTGTTAATATCAGACAGAATTTGATCAAGGGGGTGTGAACTATGGTGCTTCCATGGTCGTGGAGTAAGTGGATCCATAGACACATGCTCTACTCTAGCCGGAATATTTGGAGAATCAGGCTCACGAACACCTCCTGAGCCTATTTCTGCACCTGTTTGTAAGCCTGTTCCTGAAGAACATGATCCCGAACAGGGTTCAACGGTGTTTCCCCCTGTTTGGTGTTCACCTTGCCTGCCGTTTTGAGGAACAACTTCTGGGCTTGTTGTCTCCATGGTGTTCTTACCTTGTCTCTCATGGAGCAACACTTCTTTTCGAACAAGACCTAATTCAAATTCTTCCTCCTGTGCATTATTCTCACTCAACGAGTTAGATTGGTCAAAAAGCACATGCACACTTTACTCAACGCACAAGGTTCTTTTGTTAAAAACTTTGTATGCCTTGCTGTGAGAGGAATAACCGAGAAATATTGCCTCATCACTCCTGGGATCAAACTTTCCTAAAACATCCTTCCCATTATTATGCACAAAACACCTACAACCGAATGTTCTTAAATGCATAATGTTGGGCTTTCTGCCTTTGAAGAGTTCGTAGGGAGTTTTGTTCAAAATAGGTCTAATCATACATCTATTCATAATGTAACATGATGTGGTCAAAGCTTCTGCCCAAAAGTTCCTAGGAAGACCACTAGCAATAAGCATTGTCCTAGTCATGTCTTCTAGGGTGCGGTTTTTGCGCTCAACCACCCCATTCTGTTGGGGTGTTCTTGGGGCCGAGAAGTTATGATCAACAACATGCGTATTACAAAATTCTGTAAAACTTGCATTTTCAAATTCAGTACCATGATCAGACCTCAAGCTAACCAATGAGTGTCCTACTCTCTTTTCAACCTTTTTGAGAAGGGCAATAAAATTCTCAAAAGTTTCATCCTTGGAGGCCAAGAACAGGGTCCAAGTAATCGAGAGTAATCATCCACTATGACAAGCACATACCTCTTCCCACCTCTACTTGTTATCCTCATAGGACCACATAGATCAATGTGTAATAATTCAAGAGGTCGGGTAGTGCTAACACACCTTTTTGATTTAAAAGACAATCTGACTTGTTTTCCTTTTGCACAAGCTTCACATACACTGTCATCATTAAACTTGATGGAAGGTAGTCCAACAACCAAGTCTTTGGAAACAAGTTTGTTTAAAAGAGAAAGGCTCGCATGACCTAGTCTCTTGTGCCAGAGCATTATATCATCATTCACAGCACTCAAACAAGTCAGGTTATTTTGGAGAAGTGTGGAAATACAAACTTTGTAAACATTTTTGTGACGCTTCCCCTTTAACACAACGTCTCCTGTGTTGGCATTGACAACCAAGCAATGTGTTCGTGAGAACACCACTAGATTATTCTTGTCACACAGTTGGGACACACTTAGTAAATTATGCTTTAAACCATCAACTAAGGGCACATTATCAATTGAGTGGGAGAGAGTTTTACCAATGCTACCTATACCGATAATTGTCCCAGACTTGCCGTTTCCAAAAGCCACGCTCCCACCGGTTGAAGCTGTAAGTGAGAGAAAGTTTGATTTTTCTCCGGTCATATGCAGCGAACACCCACTATCAACATACCACAGCTGCCTGTTTCCAAGGTTATTTTCTGAGCTATTTGCCAGGGTGTTTCTTACCCTGTTTGCTGGGTTATTTGCGGGGTTGTTCTCTCTCACTTCAGCCTGCAAAACAAATCAAGGGTTAGTTTTGGGAACCCAGATCCACTTGGGTCCCATTCTTTTAGACAAATAAAGCTCATCTTTCCTAATCCAGATTTGTTTCACATACCTTTCATTCTTTTCAATGGCATACCTTCTTGAAGGACATGAATATTGACCAGTTTTACCACAATGAAAGCAAACAATGTTTTCAGGTAATCCCACATATTTTCTATGGATTGGGTAAACGGTTCGTTTAGGCTTATATCCAAGTCCCTTTTTGTTTCGACTGTGGTGAGTCTTTAACCAATCAAGGGCTTGTGAGGACTTGTTCCACAACCTATTTGTGGCAAGGTCGTGTTCTGTGCGTTTTGCTTTAGCCGACAGGTTCTTGTTTTCAGCAAGCAAAACTTCGACCTTTTCTTTAAGCTCAAGGGATTCCTTTTCAGCCTTGGCTTGATTGGTGGTATATTTTACTTCGTTCAAGATCAAGGTCTCCCTAAGGTCATTTATGGTTTGATGTGAAGCTAGAATTTCTCTTTCAGCCTCAAGTTTCTCATTCTTAAGGATCTCCTTTTCTAGTTCTAGGTCTCGGACATCTCGTTTCAATTCAGCACAAGTATCCATCAAGGTATACAAAAGTTCTTCGAGAGTTGCTTTCTTGAGACCACGTACCTTGTTCTTGAGATCAGTCAAGCTGTTTGTGGATTCATCATCTGAGTCTGAGTCACCTTGTGCCATGAGAGCTACAGCATCTCCTTCACTTTCAGATTCACCTTCATCCTCAGAAGAGTCTCCCCAGGCAGCAAGCATAGCCTTCGAGAATCTTTTGTCTGAGATGTTCACAGGTTGTTTTCGAACCTGTTTTCTGGGTTGTTTGAACTCCTGCTCTTCTCGAAGCAGAGGGCAGTTTTTCACAAGGTGATCTGGTTTGCCACATTTAAAACACCCTGTGAACTGTTCTCGGGGGGGTTTCTGGATTTACTGAAGTCCTTTCTTCTGCTGTTT